>JAOTQE010097200.1:1258-14194 GCA_025631205.1 Nesometra sesokonis
ACTTACATCTCAGCCATTATATGGCTAGGGTTATTAAGAGCTAGGTAGGCCTCTAACAGGATTGAAGCAGTCTGTGTACAAAAGGAGAGGGTGTGGAGATGATGATACTGGTACCACACTCCAGGCAGAAGCACAAGTTATACTTACATCTCAGCCATTATATGGCTAGGGTTATTAAGAGCTAGGTAGGCCTCTAACAGGATTGAAGCAGTCTGTGTGCAAAAGGAGAGGGTGTGGAGATGATGATACTGTTACCACACTCAAAGTAGGAGCACACAGTATACTTGCATCTCGGTCATATTAGACCAGGGTTACTAAGACCTTGACATGCCTCTAGCAGAAGAGGAAGCAATCTGGGTGCAAGAGAAGTTGAATGAGCTAATAAAAGATGTGGAGATGTTAATACTGGTACCACACTCAAGATGCACAAGATATATTGACATCACAACCATGGCTATAGTTAGGTAGATTCTAGTACCATATAGTTTAAAAGCGAGTTTAGTGAAATAACATTTTCCCTTACAACACTGGAATATCATTCTCCAACGACAGCCTGCTGGACAAATTGACAGTTCTTTCACTGACTGGGAACCCATGCGCTGCCATGACCATGTTGACTTGTCAGAGCACATTCTGGCTTGCAGATTAAAACCAATTTTGATTTTCTTTTTTCTAGGTATTCTATCATGGTTGTCAACACAAAAGGAGCCATTGTCACCAAGGACCGTTGCTATGCAGTTGGCAGAGATTGCTGAAGATGTTATGGGAGGATCATCAGGTGCAGTAAGTCTAAAACTAAACTTATAGACTGTATCCAGTCACTAAGGTCTTAACCAGAAAAAATACCTTTCACCTTTGTTTACTAGGTGTTCCTATAGTCATGTGATATCAATGTATTACCGTGTTTCCGCAGGAAAAAATTGTTTGATAAATAATCACAATAAAAATTATCATATAAAAGTGCTGCAGAAATTATCCAATAATTGACCTAAATGCAATAATTTTTTACCTTTGACATGGGTCAACCTTAATCTTGCTTTTGCGAGGACTTCACCGCTGAATCATCAAGGTGCCACGCGAGGAAAAGGGAAATCACAAAAAATCACCGAAAGTTAGTGGACGCACAATGCATTATGATCTACACTGAGTTTGCGCAGTTGTATTTTTAAAATTGATTTTATTGGATGATATTTTATCGGATAAACCGAAATTACTGCGGAAACACGGCCTATTTGTTACAAATTTTATGTACATGTAGCCAAAAAATTGTGAAATATGGAAATTTAATAAAATGGCTGACAGTGGTTTTCTTAATTTGATCAGTTGGTCTTGGGCAAATTAAAGTTTCAGTGGTGATGAATAGGGTTGTAACAACAATAGTGGTAGGGTTAATAACAACCATTAAATTTAATGCAACTTATTTTTGGTCTGTAGTTGTACAGCATTTTCTTCACTGCTGCAAGTCGTGTTTTAAAGGACACAAACAACCGTCAGAGTTATTGCGATGCTTTACAAGAAGGAATGTCAGCCATTACAAAGTATGGAGGGGCAGAAGCTGGCGACCGAACAATGGTAACATTTGATCAAATTTACAATATGATTAGGCCTAAAATATACTTCTTTTGCTCTACCCTGCTTGAAATGTTTGGAGCGGAAAAAGTGGTTTTTTTTTTCCGAGTTGGAGTTGAAAATAACTCTGAAATACCACTTAACATTTCCTATGTGTCACTTTAGACGTCATATTTTTGTGATTATCTCAATTTGATCTCACCTACTATGCGACTCATTTTGTGGTGAGTCCTCACATTTATTCAAGCAGTGAGGTATGTTTTGTAGTACTTTTTTTCACCTACACGAAATTGTTTTGTGAAGTGCGATCCAACCCAATTTTTTTGAGTTTGTGATATAAATCTTAGACTATTTTTTAAATAAACAAATTTCTAACAAAAAAATTTTTTTTTAGTATGGCCATGTTTTTTAAGCGTGGCAGAAAGGGTAAAGTACCTTTTTATTGCGAGTTGTATGACCAAGCGGTTAAAGCAGGGAAACAGTGAACCATGCATAAATAACAGCATGGGTTTGAGGCCCACTCGCACCATGGTTGTGGTGGTGAAACATGTCTTCTCGGATAAGGACTATAAACCGTAGGCCCAGGGTACAAATAGGCCTTTGTGCACTATAAAGAACCCAGTACATCTTTCGAGACGAGTAGGGGGTTACCCCGGTGTACTGGTCCATACACGAGCGCTGCCGTGGACAGAAGGATGTGCACTAAAATAGTAGCTGCAAAGGACATAATGTGACCCTTAGGAGAGTAGCAAGATACTGACTGTGCAACATCTAGTCCACTGCGCCTTTGATGATTCGATTTGAATACGAATTGGCGCAATATAAATTTCTAAATATTATTATATTATTATATTATATTTTGGGCCTTATTTAAAAGTTTTTTATTGGTTCATTTGATATAAGTGGAAGCAGTTGGCGCAGCGGTGGCGTTTCGGGCTTCCAATCAGGAGGTCGGTGGTTCGAGACTCACTCTGGTCAACTGTTTGTGTTCCTAGGCAAGACACTTTATCCACATTGCCTCTCTCCACCCAGGAGTATAAGTGGGTACCTGGGAGGTACAAATGCCATGTGCGCTGATTACGGCTGCAACATTATGGAATGGATTGTATTCCATAGATGTTTGTCCCAATGACTGGGGGTAATAATTGTGAAGCACTTAGAGGCCTTGGCAATAAGCGCTATATAAATGTCGCATATTATTATTTTATTGTTTCATGACGATACTAAATAGACTTTGTTTTACTCTGATGGAAATTGTACCAAAACTCGGCACAAAACCAAAAAACAAAACAAAAACCAAAATTAGAACAAAAACAAAAGAGAACATAAAATAAACGTAACACAACACAACATGGAAAGATATATGCTGAATATAACAATATTAGATAAAATACCATGCAAAACCATAAGGGAAAAAACAAGAGCAAATGATGTACATACCTTCATTGAAAAACAAAAATGGAGATGGGCTGGTCATCTGGCAAAATTAAAAGATAACAGATGGACAAATTGAATAGTTGCAAAAAAATGTATTTTGCTTAGGTGGGACTTGCGTACATGCCTATAGATGAATACCCTGATATTTGTACTGTGGGAGTTGTATGAAAAGAGAACTTTAAACCATAGAAAAACAATAGGATGGGTTCTGGTGGTGGTACAAGTCTTCTTGGATAAGGATTTTAAAACTGTAGGCCCAGTTTACACAAATATTCCAAATACCAAGTATTTCGAAATAAAGAATGAATGAACGAATGAACAAACGAACGAACAAACAAACGAGCGAGCGAGCAAACAAACGAACGGTCAGTCATTTAGAGCGAGTTAATCCCTGAAATTTAAACGTGAAAGATGAAGTGACCTAGATGAAGATAGCCTTTGAAATTACAGTACTGAGAAAAAAATATTTTTTTTTTTGTGATTGACTACTGGTGGTATAATTTGAAGTTTAACGTTATTTTTGCTTTCCCTATTAAATATTCTTTCACAAAATATATAGTTTGTACAGGTTTTAATTTTGTCTTCATGGTTTATTTTACAATTGTGTGTGTACCTATACGGCAAAATTGTTTTTACCATAAGCTGTCCCTTAAATTGATGTACATTACAATACATCTAGACCACTGGTTTATAATGATTATATTTTTCAGCTTGACCCAATGAATGCAGTTCTCAAGGTTCTTAGCCAACAGAATGAGGCAGCAGACTGTCTTTCAGATGCAGCAAAGGTAATATATTTTAATATTAAGTTCAGTGCAGACTCAAATTTTCTAAAAACATTGATATATCTATATATGGTAATTAAATAACTCTATGAAAATATATGAACATAGCAATACCATATATGGGTGTATCAAACTTTTTTTATCAAAGAAAATTTGATAGTCTGGATTGAGATTTAAGCCTACAAAATTCAGGTACCTTTGTTGCCCAAACTTGACTGACCCAAATAAATAAGGATTATTGTTATTTTTTATTTCACTCTTTGTTATATACATAAAATTATCTCCAAAATGATAAGGAGTACACAATGTTATCCTGAAAATTGTAAGAAATGAATAATGCTATCTCAAAAATAAACTACTGTATATGCAAATTTTAAAAATTGCATAAAATACTAAAAAAAGAAAATAAATTAAATCTCTCTGGCAGACAAACTTTGTGTTTTATTTAGGTACCTTTTAACTAAGCAATGTTATCATTTGAGAACTATCTTTAAATAAATTAAAAAAACAGTTTTCCAGGTTTTACTTGGTGTTTGCATCAGTATATAAATTATATAAATTATACTGTGCGGATTTAATTTTTTCTCACCTACTCGGCAAAGATTTCTGTTTCATCCCATAGCCGGGGTAGATAAAACAAAAATGGTATGCATCTTACAACATAATTTTTATGCCTCATAATGGACTTTGAAAAAGGTATCATTTCATTTCTTAAACAATTCTTTAGTATATCCGAAAGGTCCACTAATCAACTTCTTTAATTTAATCATCATTTCTGATGATGACATAATTTATGTTGAAATATTGAATCCTGTCACGATGGCGTGTATCTCATTGCTTTGAGTATGCATTATACTTTCTTTAGTATATATTGTTATTTTAAACTGATATTCAGGTAAATTAAATACATATATTTGATTTTATCTCTAGGCTGCTGAGGATATGGCAGAGAGCACCAAACACATGGCAGCACAAGCTGGCCGAGCAAGTTATGTGAGTAGTGATCGTCTTTCACAACCTGACCCTGGAGCAGTTGCCGTCGCAGTCTGGGTTCGTGCCGTTGCCAACTCCTTTTCCTAAAAAAGATCTTTTATTTACTGTATGTTTATTTGCAACTACCTCAAATATTATTGTTACATAATAAATATATATTATATTTATAGTTTAAATCCCTTGAAAAGAAGTGGACTGAATCGTTTTAACATTAGACCCCATAAAAAAAAAGTTATTAGTTTATCGCCTTACCAAAGCATAAAAACTGGTGAGAGCTGGAGGTTATGATTTTTTAACTAACCATCCGATGTAGTGATTTCACATTGGGCCAGATCATCCATCCTTATTTTAGACTTGCCCAAATATGATTTCCATACCAGCGCACAAGATCATTGTAGGCATATTCCTAGTTTTTTTGTGAAATCACAAATCATTCATATTAATCAATATTTTAAGGAAATCTAAAGCATTTCAAGTGAATATGACAGAAAAAGATCATTTGCATTGTTGAGTTTTCTCCTGTTCCCGTTCATTCCCTCATGCACCTTCTCTGACAATGAGTCCCATGATAGTTCATCGGATTCAGATCAGGTGACTGAGGTGGCCAATCATCCTTCCTAATGAATTGAGGCGTGTTTGATTCCAGATGGGCTTGTGTTATCAGGCTTGTGAGATGGCCATCTCACACATTTGATTGAACCAAGATGACTTTGATTGGCTTGTGTCAATGTGAAGTATCCAGGTGCACTTAATAATAATAATAATAATAATAATACAGCATTTATAATGCGCCGTCAATCTAGAAAACTATTCCGAGGCGCAGTAACTCCTGACATGATCAAGTGGCTGAAGTAGAGTAACATACTAATTAATTAAATGCGGATTTAAAGAGATACGATTTAAGAGGTGTTTTGAATTCACTGAGAGAATCACAGCACTTTATATAGCAAGGAAGATTATTCCATAATTTTGGTGCAATAGATGCGAAAGCTCTATCACCATACGAAGTACGTGTTTTGTGAATAGTAAGAAGCCTTTTGCTAGAAGATCTCAGATGGCGAGTTGCACCTTCTGAGAGAATATTCCACATTTTGAACAGTGTTTGTAGATTTTATTTTTCCAACTCTGACATGAAATGTATCAAGTACTGATGAGAAGTTTTTCTTGAGTGGGCCTCAAATCCATGTCTCCAAATAATGATTCTGGCCACCATACCACTAGACCACCGAGCTTGCACTTAGTGGCTAGGGATAGAATCCAAGCCCAATAAGCAGTTGGTATTGCATTGTATGTAATTATACGTTGTTGCATCAGGGAGAATACTAGATATAATAATAAGAGTTTTCAATGATAAGAAACTACCAAATACTGAGCAAAGTTGAGAATTTAAAAAAAAAATCACAAGTTCTTTGATTCAATTCACCCTAGTCACCAAGTGCAAGCTTGGTTGTGTACTGACTTTTACTAAAATTATAAATTAATAAATTGGAAAAGAAACACAACGGTTTTAATCTTCATATTGTAGCCAACACACTACATTTATTTACAAAAAATGGTGGCCTTACGGCTCTATACTAACAGGCATGTTTTGGTGGACCAACCACAATCTTCAGTGAACACATATTAGATAGCTAGCATTCTATTTATACCAGTAGTTGAAGACTATGCATTGTTGCCTACTGGTTCATAACCATGATAAAATACTTGAAGAAATTAAAATAAATTAGGCAAAGTGGTTATTACTAAGACTTAAATTTAGTTTAAAGTGACAGGGTTAAATTTACATGAAAAAGCTGTTTGTTAAGACAGGGTTTCTCGCATTTGATATGCATGGCCTCCTTAATCTTAAGGACCACAGTAGTTCAGGCGGAGTCTAACACAGTGAAACAACTCTCATTGCCTAATGCTTTACAACTCAGCTTGTTCTTCTCAACTTTATAGAGGTATTTATGAAATATTTTGGCCCTAGGTGATGTGCTAGAGCCAACATACTTTTTTTTCTTGCAAAGACCCAATCAAAACTATATAGGCTAGGCTTTTCACAATGCATAAGGCCATTGGAATTCACTATTTACCAATGTTTTCAGGGCCATAGCCAAAATAGAAAAACAGACGAGGCTACGCTGGGGCAGAGGCGCTGCATAAGCCAATATATCGGGTGGTCCAAAAAAAAGTCACTATATTCAAACCTCTCTTACTCCCATATGCAATAAACTAGCTTCTTGAAAATCTGCAAACACACAGAGTTTGGTATTGCTTATAAATTGGCAAAGTTCAAAGGTCTTTGGTCAAACTGTCTCGTCACAGTGAAAATTTTAAAAACACATGTCGCAAATTGGCATACCGGAATAAAAGAAGGTTTAACTGCCCTTACGAATCACACCAAATGCTTGATGTGTCCGCCATCCTGATCACAAACTCTTCAAACTTTTTTTTTTATGAAGAAATGCAGTGCCTAACCTCATAAAGGATTCCACCTGGCTATTTTTCCTTCAGTTCGTCTAGAATTTTTTCATGAAACACAGAATTGTTCCCTCTGCAGTCAGGGAGACATTTTGGCACTGTGCTATAAGTGACACCTGCCATCTGGCACATCATTTTTTGACTTCATATTTTTTCACTGTGACAAAAGTACTAAATGCAGAACATTGCCATCTAGTAGCATTTAAAGACAAAGACCTGATGGACATATTGCCAAATTTTCAGTCTTGTACCTTTAAAGACACCAGAGCTAGTGAAGTTTGAAAATATGTGTTTTTTGGGCCACCCGATATATTACATAGGTGTGTTTTTAGAAAAAAAACATGAAAATTTGAAGGTGAGGCACTGCCTCGTCTCCCTCATTCTGGCTACGGCCCTAATTTTGTTTTATTTACATTGTAGATTTATAGATTCTAGACAAAGTATTAATGTTTTAGAGAATAATTTATATAACTATACACTGTGCTGGTGACAGTATTTTGCTAAATATTTTTTTATCTTTTATGTACAGTATTTTTGTATTGCATGTTGCATACATTTATATATTATTATTATATTACAAACTAAAATTATTGTTGAAGACCGCCATGCAAATGGATGTATCAGAGTAAATTTTTCTTAATGTACACTTTACTAAAGTTACATTATGTACAACATATATATTATATATTTCTATATTGTATACTAATTTATGTGTTTTAATGCATGTTCTATAAAATTATATATTATGTTAAAGACCACATTAATTGGTTATTTCTAAATACAGTTAGGATATTTTTAGGACCAGGGTTTTGGTTATATTAACCTTTTTGATTTCTAAATATAACAATTTTAACAAGACTTCTGTAGTGTTTATTGGGGCTGCAAAAAATGCAGTTTTAAATAACGTTAGTCCTATAGGAGTTCTATAATTGGAGACCTGTATAGAAAAACCTTCATAAATAGACCATACTATTCTGTAATTTTACCTTGATATCATTTTTATGGATTTTGTTCACGTATTAATAAAAATAAACGTTCCATTTAAGCTCAGCGTAATAAAAATAATTATGTATGTAAATTATATAAACAAGAAATTTATTTTGTACAAATATTTTTGTCGCGTATTTTTTACCTTCACATTGTGTCTGATGACGATTGCTGAGCCACAACGTGCAGAAGCTTGGATGTGCCACAGATGATGAGGAATGGTGATGATGATGATCAGAGGAGGTGGAACGTTTGATCGTGGGGGGGGGGGGACGAAGTTGAATCTCGCTCAGATAACCCACACCCGGGGACGCAACCAGGTATCCGGATCGAGTTGAAGCAAAATGGTACAGTACTTGAGACCAGCGTTTGACACCGATATAGACTGGGCCCAGCTTACTTGAAATTTGGGACTGGCGGACTTGTGAATGGCGTATTTTGTAGTCGCGACCAGTGGCACTCGGAATTTGTGGCCGGTGGACATGAGACAGACAAACTTGGTACATTGGGACCAGAAGATTTTAGACTAGAAACCAGTCAACTTGAGACAAGCGGACTTGCGACCAGCATTCTTGAATCTTGGAGATGTTGATTTTGGAATTTGTGACTACCACACTTTGGACCAACGGATTTGGTAGTACAGGATTGAGATTTGGGGTGCGCGGGGGGGGGGTGGCTGGAGGGGGTTGGGTGGGGCATAAATCCCGATTTCATTTTGACAAGCAAAAAAAAAACCTCTTTTAGGTTAAATGGTGCAACTTTTCTTCTAGGAGCCCCCACTACAGCCGCTGTGCATCTGTTTTTATTAGTGCATTGTCGTTATTTAAATAAAAAATAGGGTCAATTTTAGTGGGGAGCTTAAGCCTGTTAAGCTCCCCCCCCCCCCCCTTAAATCCTCCCCTGGGTACTATCGCAACATGTAGACACCTAGAGGTGCCATTCTAAAATTAAGGAATGTTTCTTAAAGCATACTCGTACTCAAATTTCGTTAACTTGGGACACTCTCAAATTCTTTTTAATATGTAAGAGTGACGTTTCCGAACATCCAGAAGTGTAAATTTTAATCCCGTAAATCACCTTAAAACAATTTTAGTTACTGGCTTTTGAGGTGAAAACTAGTAAACTATCAAGTCTGCCAGCCTATACCATAACGGTTCCACGTCTACAGATCAAGACCACCTGTTCCAGGTTCACCAGTTCCGTTTATTTCCTCCATGCTGTAACTTAGATCGTGTGGTCACAAGTCAACTGATCCCAAGTCCCTGGTGGTATGTCCGCCGGTGCTAAGTCCCAATCCGCCAGTGTCACACATCCCAAGTCCGCTGGTCCCCTGTCCCAGCCTGCTGCTGGTCCAAAAACAAAAAAATCTACAGACCCCAAGTCCGCCATGTTGAAGTATCACAGTCCTATGTAAGCCGGTCGCAAGTTTTCCGGCCCATAAGCCGGTCTCGCAAGTCCACCTGTACCAAGTACCCCAGCCCCAAGTCCTCTGGTCCCAGCCAACATACAAGTCTCCCCAGGGCCCCCGTCGGGGAAGGCTGCCCTCCCCCCCCCCCCGGTCGGGGAAGATTGACCATTTTCGTAAAGCAAAATATAAATATTGTATAAGTGGTCCTAAAAATGGGCAAAACACGGGGAAATGAGTTTTTTTTATTTTTTGCTCATCAGATCCAAACCGGTAACCACTCCCACATGGACCTCCCTCGGTGGCCCCCTGTCGGGGACCATCCCCCCCCCCCGTCGGGCAAATCCTGGCGCCACCATTGAGTAGAAAGTCATATGAATGTGTAACATATAGTCCACAGCGCCTTGAGACTATATAGTATAAGGCGCCAACTTAAAATGTGTATACACGCTTACAAAATAAGAAACTACCTTAAATTAACAACTTGACTTTATTCATTATTTACATTACTTCTGCGTCCTTAACAATAAAACATTTACATATAATTGAATCGTTCGTCGAAATATTACACGATAGTTAACATTCAGAGCGCTTTATTTGGTATTAAACATTTATTCTAATCACTTCTTCACATCATTTTACTCAAGTCTCCTAAATTCTCTTCCATTGATGTCTTCTTCAAAGGGTTGCATGATGGAGTATGTTTTATGTACCCATTTATTCTTCTTTTTGAAGTGGCACATGAACATCAATCAATGACAATTTTGCAGACTGAAGAATATATTTATTATCTTGGTAGCAAAGGCACAAAAAACTGATGACTAAATAAATGTACACAAAATCGAAAGGATACGCAAGAACAAGCTTCATTTTTTTTCACCCCATATAAATGTTTCCGTCTGATGAAAGCCTGCATAAAAACCAGCTTGAGCGAACGAAGTACTAAAAAACGAACTCTGTATTTTAACAATATACCCCAGCAATATAAACAGTTTTATTATGATTTTTTAGTTATAGTTTACTATAGTAGCTCGTTGTTATGATTATAAGTTCATATAATGTAGCATTTGATCATTACATTACTGGGATGTCCACTGCGTATTGCGGAGATTTCTTAGCAACCACGCTGCGTAGATGTGTATCGGTCATTACGTATGGGTTGATACGCTGCAAAAAATAAAAAAGTATTATTATTTACAATATATTCTGACATTTATTGTCAAAATTAAGCTTAACACATTTTTTTTTTGTTGCAAAACCACAAATTGTGGACAATTTGCGTAGTTTGATTTCAGATATTTTCTCTTTTTTTTTGTACAAACCTCCCTATGCGGACACCTCTCGTAAGCGGACACCTCCCATAACGGACACTAATTCAAAGACCGATTTGTTCTTCCTATCTAATCAGTGCATTTGGTACCTCTCGTAAGCGGACACCTCCCATAAGCGGACGTGGACAAAATTGTCCAATTTGGCACCGGGCCCCTCTTTTCCAGCTCTGCTGGGTCCACCCCTCATAATAATTATTAATATTAAACCTACCCGTAATCTCAGTGCGTTATTGTCCTTGTTCCATGTATTATATCCCTGACATAAGTGAGAATTTAGGAAAAAACAATTAATGTATTAATGTTTTTAAATAAGATGGAAAACATTATCATTGCCCTAGTTATAGGCTTACTAAAAATCGTTAAAATCATCATCATCATCGTCGTCGTCGTCATCATCATCATCATCAACAACATCATCATCACCATCTTCACCGTCGCCGTCGTCATCATTCCATCATAATCATCACATCATCATATCGTTATCGTCATGTCGTAATCGTCATCATCACTATCGTCGTCGTTGTCGCCGCCTCCGCCGTTGTCATCCTCGTCAGCCTGGACTCATCAGCCAACATGCAAATTACTAAAAAACTCTGTTTATAAATTTCGTGTAGAATTAAGAGCCAAATTTGATGAAGACAGACAGGCATACAAGCGGACAGTCAGTTAAACACATATAAAATAGCTGTAGAGACGCGTTGTACAAAATCACTGTTTCTAATATTATCAAAAAATCTGAAGAAGACACAGTCGGACGGACAGACTGAAAGACAGACACTACTAACACAGACAGAAACAAACATAGACACCCACATAAATCTAATCGTATTTTACAGGGATAAACGCGTTTAAAATAACAAAAATATTTACCCGTTTATCAATATTCATTCTAGGCGATTTCTTTGCAACCAAATTTGCACGTTTCAAGCCATCAAAATGAAAACTTTCCTGTAAACACAAAAAACAACACTGTATTTCGAACCACCATCAGTAGACCACTTTATCAAAGTTAGAAAACAATGTCCTTCCGACTTCGATGTTTACGTCTTTAATTGTTGATAGAAATTTACAAAAATTAAAATGGAATATAAATTAAAAATACATTATATTCGTAAAGTTAGCTATAACAACAGTTTATTAGACTACAGAATACTGTCTTCACCCAGACGTATGATGTCGGGAATACGGAAAATATTGTACCGGTACTCGCTGTGGAAAAATACCGAACTCGGCTTCGACTTATTCAATAGTATGTGGGGGGGGGCGCCCCCCCCCCCTTGGGAAAGTAAAATATATCAAAATTATTAGCATTGCCTATAAAACGAAAATATTAATCAAAAATTGATCCCTTAAAACGGCCCTGAGGCCATCTACGGACATCTAAGAACCAAAATTTTCCGGGGATCATGCCCCAGGACCCCACTAAAAGTCTGCATCCGCCCCTGATAGTACAGTACATAAATATCACTTTACGGCCTATTATTATATGAGGCATGACACGGCAAAACCACCAGATTGTAGGAAAATTGAAAATTGAATTATTGTTAAAACCATATTAGACTTTCGTAAGCTTTAAAATGAGGGGTCAATGAGGGGTCAACTGTAAAAATCGGACAAATACACAAATTTACTTTGTATTTGTTATATTTCCTGCTGTGGCTTATATCTCAATACCTTCCTGTGCGACAACTTGGTGGGTTTGCCACGACAGCCTCGTATTAATATGAATTATATGGTTATAGTTGTCCCTGTGACAATGTTCAAAAGACATGCTATAGTACATAAATATGACTTATGGGTAGGCCTATTAAATATTAAATTGTGGTCGTTGTCCCTGGTTGCTTACCGGTTGGTATCCTCCCATACTACTTTCCCTCGGTACCTCCTGGTACCGATTAACAAACTGAGCTGTATTCGGCATATTCGGTAGACAACATTTTGTTGCTGTGAAAGAGAGAAAAGCAAA
>JAOTQE010097211.1:0-14192 GCA_025631205.1 Nesometra sesokonis
TTACAGTGAGAAATTATCAAAAATATAGAGGCTTCCAGCCTTTTTGATGTTTTTTTGCTCATTTTTAGCATATAACATCATTACCTCCCATTGATGTGATGATTAAGTGATCCCGACGTTTAGAAAATTAATTGATTAATGAAATGCGTTTAAATTTGTTTTTAAAAATAGAAATTGATAATTAAGAAAATGATGTATAGTTCAAAAGGAAAACTATCCAGACTAAAATGATTTCCTAAATTTTCTTTAAATAACTTGTTTTATTCACATGTGGACGATAATGATTTGGTTAGGATGGAATTGTGAAAACATGGGTTCCGATTTAACCTATTATTGATAAAGATAACTTTTTAAAGTTGAAGAAACAGCACTATGCATTAATTCTTTCTAGGTCTGGAACTTATAAATCATCAAAAATTGTATACCTTTCAAGGAGATATCCAAACTTATTGTATGAGCTGTAGCAAATATTGTACAAGTCAAAGACGAGTACAATATTTTAACACAACCAGTACAATACTTTGGTATCCCAAAAATAGGCATACAGTACATTGTTACAATGAAAATTCAATTGCTGTACTCAACAAAAGTAATAGACTAGTCCAAGCTAAGTCAGCCCCAAGTTATTTTAGGTTGCATAAAACCTCTCATTATTTGTAAAAGACCTTTTTTTTGCTTGCCAAATTATGAAATATTCTGAACCAAGATGCTGTTCCCACCGGCTGAAAAGTGCGCCAACTCTTTCCCATGGTTCTCAATCATTCGCACCTCCTATTTTTCAACTTGTATATGGAGCAAGGAAAAATTAGTTTAGCAACCCAGAATCCAAACAAAATGGAACTAAGACAGCATCAAGACCTTACAAATTTGTAGTGGAGAAGATGATCAACATTTTCTATTATTCTTCAATTCTGCCGTTTTTACTGGTTCAATATCATATAGTGTCCAACCGCGAACAGTTCAATATTAGCCGCTGACATCACTTAGACAAGCAAGAGAATCGTTTTTATACCTAATGGGAAGTGGCAAAACAAGAGCTAGCTAGGCCTAACCACCTGTTAAACTCGGCATTTCGCACAATTGTTTACCTATTGTTGAAGAATTTCTAATAATGAAACCTACAAGAGTTGCTGTTATTATTTTTTGAGAATATCTGCGAGAGAAGGACATGGATTTTAAATTTGAAATGTAGGCTAGCTAGGCCTTGGTTGCCGGCAGCAGGCCTAGGCTAGCCTAAACCCTGACAAATCGGTACTTACAAGCTTTATTGAATAATAATTATAATATTGAATGCCTATTTTCAGGGGATACTGAAAAATATTGTACTCACTGTGGCAAAATATTGAGCTCGTCTTCAACTTGTTCGATATTTTGCCATAGCTCGTACAACATTTTTGAGTATCCTTCTCAAAGGCATTCAATATTATATAATTATTGAATTAGGTTTAATCTAACATTCTACATGCTTTATTGACAATTGTTGGTAGTTTGTGTCAATAGCCTTTTCTCATCCCACTAAACGAAATTGGAAACCATGCAACAGCGCATTTTTTGCATAACAGAAGAGAAAACTTTCACTTCAGAATTTCGGGTGTGTTTTTCAAGAATGTTTCATTTGTGATAATATACTCAAAAAGTTTTGGAATGAATGTCATTATGGTGTATTTTTTCATGGTCTAGTTGCAACTAAGGTGATTTGATATCAAAATCTGTCCATTGGGGTGTTAGCGTTCACGGGTGACAAATGGAACCAAGGTCTTTTGTCTAACTGGCAAAGACATTAAACATCAAAATATGAAAATACATCTTCCAAAATCGACCATCCAGTACCATCCATCTTGCTCGGTTTTTCAAACAGTTCGGTTTGGAAAGAGTCAAGTTTACTTGTGTTTAGACCAAAATATTTTGATTAACCAGTACACATTAATTGTACATACTGTAGTTCTATGATTGATAAAATTTTTTTTAATATAGGTAATTGTTGGTATCATTTTATAATTGCCTTACCAGATTTGATGCTAAGTTGTGTCTGATGATATGTGGACATTTAAAGCCCACGGTATTTACCAGACAGGATATAGAATATGTTTTTTGATATTTTTTGAATATCTTGGTCTAGCTGAGTTGGTGCCATTACATGTCAGGTGGAATGTTTGTGGGCAAAAGTAACAAATTACCAAACGTTTTGATTAAGGAAGAGAACATTAATTCTATACTACATTACTGTATCCCTAGAATAAGATATCAGATTGTCTTTTTAAAATATTTAAATCATGATATAAATACAGGTTCTCACTCATCCAGATATCTGTAATAATAATTTTAAAAAAATAATAAAAAATAAACAGATCAACTGGACTTAAAATTTATGTAAAAAAGGGTTTCACCTTATCCAGGATGCCTCGTCAGTTCGAATGAGCTATTTGGTATGACCTTCGACCATTACCGGATGGCTGGCCTCTTTTCAGCCATTCGAACTGACAAGGCATTCTGGATGGTGGGGGGAGGGGAGAGACACAGACCGGAATCCATTTGAAAGGGCGCAGAAAGACTGAATGCACCAGGGGGTGGGTTTGAGTATCCTCCTCCCATAGAAAATATTTTAAAATATTAAACCTCTAGACACTCATACAGAGCACCTTTGACTATAAAGTTGACAAGTGGGGATCCCACTCATAAATATGTGGTGACAAGTTTTTTTTTTTTTTTTAATTGGTTAGGGGGCATGTACCCGTTCTCCCCCCCCCCCCTCGATCTGCACCTGCATATGCTTTACAAAATCAATAGATTTTGACATGCTTGATGTTCAAATTAAATAACATCAGTAACATCACATACAGTAGCAACATGTATTGCAAATTATATTTTATTGTTGGTCAATTTGTATTTTCCATGTAATGTTTTTATACATGAATGAGTGTTATGTTGTCTGACATTTATACAGAAAAAACATTATACATATCCGCTCTAACAATATGATCTGAACATTCATCAATTCATGACAACCATAATGTATTAGCATATTTAAAGGGACAGTTACTTTAATGTAATAACTACTAATCTAAAATCCTTTTTTTATTTACACTGCACATTTCTCTGCAGAGCACTTTTGGAACTGCTCTTTTCATTCTACACCTCATGGGGTCACATTGTATCTGTTGTTACCTTCAAGGTGCAAGCTTTTGCATCCAGGTTTTACATGGACAGTGGTAAAGCCTGTTTTCCTATCGATCATTAAGTTGCAATTATTTGAAATTAGTTGAAGTTGACAAGGTTCAACGACAACGATTTTCATCTTAATGCAACTTAATGCAAAATCTACACGAAATATCAAATTTCCCTGAAAATTTATCTGTTTATGATTTCTAAAATAATAAACATGATTAGTTACCTGCATTTTTTAAAATTCTTTGATAGGGAAATTCCAGTAATTATCAAACTCTTTTCGGCTATGTCTATATGATTTCTTAGGTAATTCCCCGTTGCTAAAGTACTAGGCTATAGATCGTGTCTGCGGAGATGTCATCCAGGCTATTCTCTCCATAGCTGCATTGTCTTTGCATGCGACACATGCGCACCTGGCTCATATTGTTTACTAGATTTAGACTTTTCGCAGAAGCAAAGCTAATAGTGAATACAGATTTATCCACTTTATTCAAATTCTGTTCTTTGCATTTTTTATATACTTGGAGGTAATAAAATGACAAACTTATGATAGATAATGAATATAGTATATTCAAATTTATAAAGTTTTAATTTTTTGGGACTTTGGAAGGAATACCTTTAAAGACAAAAGCAAGAATGTTACTGGCAGGTTCCAAACTCAGGACTTCATAACACAGAAGTCTGATTCCTTACCTCAATTAACATGACATTTTATTAGCATTATTAAAGGAAAACCTAAACTATGAAGACTATATAGTATTAATGATAATAAAAAAACCGTGTAATTAGCATATTAACAGGATGTTTAAACTTCAAAAGATACAAAGTAATAGCAGTGATGATGATGATGAGATAAATTATAGTGTTATTTTTCTGCAAGGATCAGTAGATAAGATGCCACATCTATCATGTCAAGACAGCCAGCGCAAATTATTACCATCTTACAGGAACACTGCAATAAAAAATAAAGATATAAATTAAACATGTATAAAGCATATCAGTTATATATGAGAAGTATACATTATTTTATGAGAAAAACATTTATTTTTAGCAGTTGTACATTTTATGTCATGTCAACAAAAAGGTTAAAATGTTATAGGATGAAACATTTTTTTTAAAACTCAAACAGCCAAAGTATTGGATTAAAGGGACACTCATACTGTAAGATGCAAGGATTAATCAAAGAAATTCAAACATTTTTATCTCCAGTTATAAAATAGAAAAAAACAATTCAAGATAAAATGAACGAAAAAATATTAACTTCTTTGAAATTTACAGTTACAGAAGAAAAAAAATAGTAATGAACAAAAAGGTTATGTTCTTTGGTGACATCTCTACTCTAATAAAAGAAAAGATAATTTTAGATAAATCAAATAATAATGAACAAAAAGGTTATGTTCTTTAGTGACATCTCTAGTCTAATAAAAGAAGAGACAATTTTAGATAAATCAATAAAAAAGGATTCAATAGTAAAATTGCATTAAAATCATTTTGTACATTCAAGTATGTCATAAAATATCAAATTAAGATTGGAAAAGTATTAAAAATATCACATTTTGTATTTAATTAAAATATATCATTGTATTGTTTTATAACTCATTAAATAAAAGTGCAACATTAAATTTGTAACCTAAATATAAAGGCAAAATGCTGAAAAGAAATTGCAGTGTGGGTAATGATGACTAGATCTATGAGATACAAAATTTGGTAATAAGAAAGATAAAATATAATCGTAAAAGTAAAATAGTCTGAATGAAATGCCAAGTTTTTTCGCAGAACACTAGTGATTTCATTTCTGAAAAATACTATAAATGCATGCTTATTATTGAGTTCTTTGTAATGTATATAGTTTAATAGCATTATGATGTCAAACTACATCATTAGAATGATGTAGACCTGCTTGCTAAAAATTCAATTTAAAAGCACTAATTATGAAATAACATGAATTAGATTCCATGGTGTTAATAATTGATAGAATTAATGTTTGTCACACATTTTATTACGTCAATAGGCTTATTAAAAAAATGTAAAGTGATTCGTATTGAAAGTGACAACTCCAACTGTGTTCCTAACTAAAATAAAAAAACTAGGCCAGATAATATTCCATGGAACGCCCTACTGATCAACGAGAGGTCAAAAGTTTACCATACGAATGATTAATCTAACATTTTGTAAATTCTTAAGTATATATCTAACTGTACTCCAGATCGTCTATGATTAATCATATTTATGTTTTTTCCTTTATCTAGTGTTTTTATGACATGTATTTCCGACCCAATCCTATTAAATCTAGCATTTAAAAATCTGAATGTCACTTTAACACTTGAAAAAATTAGTTACATGCCAGAGTGTTGACTTGATCTCTGTCCTGTGCTTTTGGAAAAACCTTGTGTACGTGTCCATGTTCGTTTAGTTCAATAAATTATAGACAGTTTAATGCATTACTAAAAGTATACCTAATATTATCAATAAATCATTTTTCTAACACATATTTATGATTGTCGTCTTCAGGTAAATTTCAAATTTACAGTCATCAGTTGTGTTGATACAATTCTTCAATCAATCACTGAAACATTTAAACAGTGACATCTGATGTCGGTTGAATTTCATCAAATTTTAACTTGTGCTAAACTTTTAAAAGTAATTTAATTGAAATGCTAATAACATATTATAAACACCTGATTTTTCAATTAATATGTTTATTTTCAATTGAAGGTAAATAAAATTAATTTATCTTTATAAATTGGTTCATTTCAAAATATTGATTAGCAATAATTGCTAATACATTTTGATGCAATATCAATTTAAGGTTTAACATGACAAGTTTATATGATCCATGCCTAGAATTATGTAGCATGTTCATTTTTGTGTACTGGTGAAAATGTTCCCTGAGAAAATTGCGGATAGTTTATTATACCCTAAACAAAGTCAACATTGAGGCCACCATCCATCTCGCAAACATAATTTCACCAGCATTACAATGTGGGAATTCGTGTCCTGTACCCGCTTTAGATGGGGACTATGTTGCTAGTGTTTTAAATGCGTGTTGGTCAAGTATGCTAATAGTGAGGGTATTCCAAAATCCGAAAGGTCCACTAATCAACTTCAAGTAAGAAATTATAATGCATATTCCAAGCAATGAGATACACGCCATCGTGACAAGATTCAATATTTTGACATAAATTATGTCATCATCAGCCTGATGATGACATAATTTATGTCAAAATATTGAATCGTGTCACGATGGCATGTATCTCATTGCTTGGAGTACTGTATGCATTATACTTTTCTAATAGTAAGGGTTTGCAACTTTACAAAATATAACAAAAGAGACACATCATACTTCCATTTTTTAAAGTTGGTAATGTGTTAAAAAATATATCAGATTTTCTACATAAGAATTTTTGATGATTGTCGTAAAACTGTGACCAACTGTGACAGATATTCAAGGTGTCCACCCATTCAACTGACTTTGTGTCCATGTTGAAAGGTAGTGGTCCTGTTCTATGTTCAATTTATAGTGGACCTATATCAGACCCAGTGTAGTAATTAACCCTTTCCATTTGCAGGGTGTCCATAAGATGCCATCGAAACCTGTCATTTCTCCCAAGGGGCGTCTATGAGATGCTCTAATAAATAGTATTTGGCAGCCATTTTGGATCATGTGACGTTGAATTCAAGTCAAAAGTCATCATTTTATAGGAAGCCTTATATGCCTACTATATCTCTGTAAAGTTTTGTTGAAATACATTGAATACATTTTGAGATATTTGCTATTCACTGTAGTCTATTTTGTGGTAAAATACCTTCAGACCGGAGGGTGGGTACATGAGCAGACATGAGAGGGTTTAGCCTCAGCGTTTATTCTCCTTGATAGGTGTTTAACTGGTTAATAATCTGCTAATTAAACATTTTCAAAGTGAAGTCATTACGAATTCTGAAAACCAAGTTATTGAGCTTATTAAGTACCTAGTCTAGCAATTGAAGCAATGTAATATATTTCGACAACTCATCAGATGACAAAATTGGGTCAATAGTATTTTAACTAGGCTGAATATTTACATAAAGATATACAGATGACAAAAATAGATTGATGAATTACATTATGAGTAGCCTGTAGGAACACACTATACCAGTACTGTAGTTGAAATTTCAAAGACACAAAGGCTATGGAGAATTAGGTCTATGGCATCACAAATAGGTTACAGCTTAATAAAAATTAAACATGTGATATGTACTGGAATATAATATTAATATTTTTTAGAAGTGTCTACTAATTTTATTGCTATATTTTTGGAGACTTTATTAAGAATTCATCACTATTCCTGTGTGACAACTTTCCATAATTCAATTTCATTCAACCTTTTTTTATGCCCATGCGAAGCGGACCTTAGAACCTCACTCATGATGTTGTGTTGTTGTTGGTGTTGCGACCTAACTTTTAAAGCGTCCAGCGTCGCCAGTTTTGAATGGACGTCCATGCAATTTTGTACACATAAATTAGACAACATTTCCAACAAATGTTTATCGCCCGTTTTTTAAAGCTACACCCCAGGGTGTCCCCTAGAACCACAAAACAAAAAATGTGTTTTAGTAAGTTGTTTAAATACGGTCAATACCATTAAGCGTTTGAGTGGCTCGGTGGTTAAGACATCGTATAACATGACCGTTCTACAAAAGTGAAGTTTCATGGCTTCGAGTCCCACCACAGTAGTGTGCGGCTATTTTGTTTTTGTTTTTTGGGGGTTTTTTTTATGGTAAAATCTACTAAAACCTTAAAACGTTAAATCCATGCGACCTGGCCTACTAGTGCTAGAGAAATTAATAATGGAAGAATACTTTTACTCCCCGAAATCGCAGTGGAAGCGCAGACCGGGTGAGAGATCACTCTTGTTATTTCTACTACAGTATCAACAGAAGTTGAGTGTAATGATGTAAGTCTATTGGTTATAGCCTGTCCCTCAATTTATCATGTTGAGTTTTGGGAGGTATGCACCTTCATGACACATAAACATCTTATTTTTAATATTAAACACTTTTTGGACTTATAAGTCATTGTGGGCTTATTCCTGCATCTGTATGATAATAATGTACATGAGGATACAATTTATACAAAATGGCCTCTAGTACCCATTTTTGTTTTCATTGGACCCTACAAAGGCCAAGTTTAAAGGCTGTAACATGGTATTTTAATACTGTAGGTTGGTCTCATTATAGGATCTGTTTATGGGATGGTTTTTCAGAAGAATAGGGATCATTCAATTCATGAAAGCAGATAATGAGGGCAGTAAGAAAAATGAGAAATAAATCTACGCACATGTGCAACCTCTGTTATACACTGCCATGTTGTAGTAGTGGTAGAGTAGTGGTAATGGTAGTAGTATGTGATATAACTCTGCATACTTATTTATTTAACAGAATTTTAACTGTATCTTCTACAAATCTGAATGAAATCCTTTATTATTGGTTTGATTTATGGTTTATCCACATTGTACAATAACAGAGTGATGAGTTATTTTAGTGATTCATTATTATTGTTTAGTGATGTTTTCACTGTATCTGTTGAGAGCATTAGTCACCATTCCCATGAATCAGCAACGATGTAAAATTATAAATAATCAAATAAATCTCAAATCAGCTCAGATGCATAATTTAGTAAAATTAAGATTGTTAGCCATTAGAAAAAAAATAATAGGCCAACATAAGTATACTATAACACTGAATGATTTTATGTTGGATCAAAAATAACAAGTATGATGATGACGTAGTAAATGTGGAAATATTGAATTCCAACAAGATGGTATTGTATGGAGTTGACTCTCCCAAAACCGACACTCAGCAAAACTGAATTTCATTCTAGACTGTAACATACCCCAAAGTCATGTAAACTCAGGTACAGTAAACCTGGCTTTTTCTAAACTGAACTGTCCTGAACAATGTGAACGTGGTCTGTTTTTCGGAAAAATTGACTGTATTTAAAATGTTACTAAAAATATACATTTATTACTTCAACAAAATTGTGTCAATGTGTGAAAATAGCAGTTTTAGTAATGAAGGGGATTTTTATGGGAACCATTGATTCAAGTTTATTGTTTGAAGTATAATGCGTACAGTTAATCCTCAAATAAGCAAAGCATTTAGTGTGTCACTTTTTAAAGATTTGTCTTGTTTCATTGTGTTTTTTGCTAATCCAACCCAAAAACAAACTCGCAAGCTCAATCCAGACTATCAAATTTATTTGACAAAAACTTTGATGATAGCCATATTTGGTAATAATATTTCTTCTATGTATGGTCATGGTGTGACATCATCATGACCATATATAGGCATATGGGAGTTTTTTGTCAAAGAAAATTTGATAGTCTGGACTGAGCCTCAGACCTAAGATCACTTACGATTTTACAGCCTTGATATAATGGTAGTAGTTCTTAACCAAATACATCAAAATTTCTTATTTACATTGAAAACGGAATTGTTCTATTAGGAGATGAATACATTTTACTAAATTTTGACTGGAGGGTTTTGAAAATAAGGAAGTTTGTAAATGAGAATGTTCATGAACAGACCTGACAAAAAAACTTTTGTTTTTGAATTCTGTGTTTTGAATTCTGTGTTCTGTTGGTTGTTATATGCTATTTTTATGACATATGCTATTTTGTTTGAACTTGAACAATGAAACTGCAAAATCAAAAGTATTATCAGTGATACAATGTCAGGGAATTACAGTTCCAGCCATCATTTTAATGGTGTCATTGCCTAAATTGGTATTTGTAAAATTGAGTTTTGTAAATGAGGGAGATATGTTTAAAAAAAAATTAACCTCCTTGTGCAGACACCACTTGTAAGTAGACACCTCTCATAATGGACACTAATTCAAAGGCCCGGTTGTCCTTCCTATGTAATGAGTGCATTTGATACTTCTCGTAAGTGCCTGCTGAAAGTTTTTGTCTTAAAATTTATATTTTTTGCATGTTAAGTTACCTCCCATAAGTAGACATCTAAGGAAATTTAGTGATTTTTTTTGTGAAACAAATACAAATTTCTGTAAACAATCCTTACACTGCTGTAATGGCTGAAAATAATATTACTAAACCAACTCAACTTAAAAATGCTAAATAATATTCAATATAATATAGAATGCGGTTTCTCGAAATTTGAGAGGCCATTTTTGTTGTGAAAGCTGTGAAATGGCGGAAATAAGCACTTACATGATTTTACAACGTTTGATCCTCTATCGACTGAAGTTTTTATAAGTGGACACCTCTCGTAAGAGGACTCTTTGTGGGCCTGAGGGTGTCCGCTTACAGGAGGTTAAACTGTAATTTAATTTTATTATTTCCTCTTTCAGCATGATATGATTGGAAACTCCATAGTAGACTACATCCACAAAGATGATCAGAACCAACTACGGAAACAGTTTCAAGTAAAAATACCCGGCCGACAGTCGTTTAAAGGTTATGGGTTAGACGGAGACGATGCCCCGGCATCTATGAGCGTCAACATGGTTGATGAGGATGGTAAGACAAATAAATAATAATTTTACTGGTATAAAGGGAGTAGCATGTGACTTATAATGTTGTTTATCCTTTATCTTCAGAGATGTCCACGAACAGTTAATTTTTTTGGAGATGTCAATGACTGATGAGGCCAATTTTTGCTTTTAAATTTTTTTTTGCAAATAGGGCAATGGTAGTCAATTATGTTATGTAATTATTCAGAATATGTTGTTTTTGAAGCTTGTTTTTCATTTGCTTTTGATACACGATGTCGCTCATAAAAATGGGTTCCTTCGAAGATAATTTGTGTGATTTGGAATGATCTACTGCTAGAGTTTCCCATGATGAAGAAGGATGTTACACTGCTTTAGTTTGGTTGATGGATGGTTTAGCATGTTCACGTAAACTGGTACTATTCACTGTGTTGTGGCCTGAACTGTTAAAACTCACCTGTCCCAAGTTTAGTTATCAGGCATTAGAAAGGAACTGTAGCCAGCAGTGCGAATGAGTACCAGTGAATTGCTAGAAGCAATGTGTCATATTGTTGATACTCTCATTAACTTTTAAATCATAAGTTATTTTACTGTTAGTTTTGGTTTTGGATTGATTTATGCTTCTTCTATTGGAACATCTGTTCCTCACTCTTAAAAAAATAGGGAGAACACAATAATTACTCGTTATGTAAGGGCATGTTTCTAGTCTAGTCTATAAACGGTTATTTAAAAAAATATGTTTAGAAATTGGTCCAAAAATAAAAATGGTCAAAAATATGTTTCAAAACTGTGTTTTAAAACGTGTAGTTACAGTTCAATTTTCTGCTGCAACGCAAAATCAGTCACATGGTCTATGAGTGATACTAATTGACATTCATCAGTGGTTCACAGATAGCTCCACAATTAGACCATTAACAATTCTATACAGAAGAATTAGCCAAATTTGTTGTAGAGAAATGAGAAGAAATGTAGTGGACAATTGACAGGCAATCGTGGAGATACTGTCATTTGTAAAATCATCACAGAAAAGGTTTTCAATAAATTTGGAGTGGCATTCACAACCACACAAATTATTAAAAAACAGCCGACCGTCTTTGGAGAGAATAGCCTGTTCCCAGTACGATGTTCTGAACAAGATATTGGGAATCATGCTTTACATGATCAACTCATGTGATGGACGGTGGTAAAATACTTTTGAAGATTTTGGTATGTATTTTAGCAGCGAAACAGTTGTGAGGTGACTCACAACTTTCGTCAGTGGTTGTAACGTCTTCCCTCTGGCCGCCTACAATACTTGCATTACAGTGTTATTATAATCCCTTCACTTTTTCATTAGAAACAAGTTTCAAGGAAATTTAACTGTTTTTGGCATTACTCACTAGAAACAAACCCTTAGACAATGAATTCTGTACTATTTTTTTTCTATAATAATTTCCGATAAAATCAAATTTTAGGATAAAAACTTATGTTATGAATTATACATCATATTTCTATAGGATTCAGATTTGTAGTACACTACTATGATCCAAAATTGTTAAATTTCATAAGCATTACAGTGACTTTAGGTTACGATAAGCAGGCTAACAGTAATTATTATCAAATCCATTCACTCTTCTCACCAGATATAAAACCTACAAAAGATTCCACCATAATTCACCCAGATTACTAAATTTAAACTATCAATTGTGCTCACTTGACCAAGGTTGTCAGGAATAGAATGGGGAGGCAACCCTTAAATTACACCCTTTTGTGTATTGTCATCCAGTCATAAATACCCATTCGTTGTAAACAAGTCGTATTGTATAAGTTTTCTGAAGATACTGAATGCCGTGTACTGCCACTTCTGTTGTCCCGATTCTTATGACAATGAAAGAATTTTTTAGGTCAGGGCTATCGCAATCCTTTTCAAGATCCCAGTAAATCGTGACTTTGTAACCTGTCTGATTGCGACTCCTTTTTATAAACTCGCCATACTTCATTTAATCTTGAACCTAATCAGTCTGTTTTCTATTTTTAACTACACCCAAATTTCATAATCCTCATTAACTCTGAGTAGACAGAGCTCTAGAACTATGCTTCTGGTCTTGTAATAGATCTTTTTGGTGATGGTCAGAAAATTTAGAGATCTTTTAGAACAATCTTTTTATGGTCCTGAAGGCGCATTGAACCAGTTCTTGAATTTAAAGGAGCATTCTTTCCAAAATCCACCTAAAAATAAATTCTGTTGGAAATTACCTGTTTATTACTTTCGAAAATAATAAACATTTTTAGTTAACTGCATACTTTATAAGTTTTATTTTGAGTAGAAAAAGCTAATAGTTGTCAAACTCTTTTATGTTAGGCCTAGACGATGTTGTTGATAATTCCTCGTTGCTTAGGTAGTAAGCTGTTGATCAAATCCACGTGAATGTTACCCACTGTAGGCCATTCTCTCCATTGTAAGTGCTGTTTTTGCACACGGCATGCACGTCAACCCAAAAAATCAAATTCTGCTCTAATATTCTTTTTTGTGTTTTAAAGTAATAAACTGACATAAAACATTTATAAATTTAAATACAAAATAGTAAAATTTAGAATATTTTTTTGACAAAATATAATTTTAGAAGGGATGGGCCTTTAATTACAAGTTTTAAGACAAAAATTTTACCTAAACAGCTAATTATTTGTCGACGACATAACTGAGTTTTAAAAAGGAAATAACAAACACTCAGGAAAGTTACAGAGCCATTGATGGTTTACAGTGTTCCCTCAATTACAATTTTTTTTACTGGTAAATTGTCAATATAGTCATTGAAACAAACACGGCTTTTGGGTGGGATTTGGCCTTGAATTAATGCCCCAATTACATGACTATTTGTCAATAACTTTCTGTGCGAAAGCTGGGTGGTTTTGCTATGCCTTTCCCCATTTTTGGTGTGCATAGAATGCAGAAGAAAATAACAAACTGAAACAGATATAGCCCATTTGATTAGTTAATAAAATAAGGCACCTTTCTTTATAAACATAATTTAGAAGGATTGTATTAGCTGGAGCCTATCAAAGTATGAGTACTTGCAGTATCTTTAATTATGCCTCGATGAACTTAATTTTTTGGCAGGTTCATCATATCTGTGCTGTATTGTGAAAATGTACTACATTGTTCATAGCAAAGTTAATTAAACAGTATATGTACAAAAGTACTACTTATGTTTGTTAATGGTAATTATATCATGGCGACTTTATGCACTGTAAATAATTACAATCCTAATTGTAACCCTTATAAATCTTAACTATTAATTTTAAATGCATTGCGTAATCAGCAATACCAGTATTATTTAAAACCCAATAGATGACTACTTCTTGTTCGCACTATCCAAAATAGGACTAGTTTAGTCATTATTTCACTGTTCTCTGGTCAGATCAATAATATTTATTATAATACAGGCTTAGAATTTCGCGTCACAATACAAGAACCAATTTTTGTTCTCGCAGAAAACATTTACGAGAACCAATGGTTCTCGTGAATTTTAAAACCAATTTTTCCGTACCCTGATTGTAC
>JAOTQE010097222.1:0-14191 GCA_025631205.1 Nesometra sesokonis
TAGGCCATAGGCCTATCTATTGTTTGTATGAGATGAGACAGACAGATTATCATCGACTTGCACAATGGGATGTTGTCTGTTGCGCTATCAGTTAACACATCATCGCGTTTCTTTTTAACAAACACTATTGAGTTGAGTTCTAACGCATGCGCAGAAACAACCTCATTTTGGGCACGGCGGGTTAGGATTGGCACGGCGGGTTTACGTTATGGCCAAATGCAGCGAGGCTATGCTAACTTTGAACTTCGAACTTTATCATTTTGTTTGAATGAATGTATACTATATGTAATCATGGAGGTCGGTTTCTTTTCTCTATGATGTAAAACAATTTTACTTTCAGAAACCTGTAGCGCCCCCAAGAATAAGAATAATCACGTTATATTAAATTTTAATCAAAGCAAAATTTTATTGGCTATCTATATAAAATTATTGGACAAAAGTTCTAGCCGGCACACATCTAATCAGGGCAGTCCTTCTATGGAGCTTCAGAAAAGCCATTGTTACTATCAGATAGTAGTCTCAGCCATCAGTGCGTTTCGATTTCCTTGCCATCTTGTTTTATGGAGGATTGTCAGTTATTTCGTAATATTGTATCTTTTTAAACAGATATTCAATATATATAATATTAATGAATGTTGACATATTTATAATATGCTTCATAAATCTGTAACTCAAGTCGGTGTACATTAATTAAATCATGATTTAAAAAATGTCCTTTCTGGCGTTTGACCTACGAAACGGAATTTTTCAAGGGTTTATGAGCCAACACATCATTCCTTAAACAGGAAAATCACACTGTGACTAGGCCTATAATATTATTGCTGGATTTTTGTGGTCATCAGTAATTTTCATCATTTTCACAAGAGTACAAAACATACACTGGGGTCGCGGGGAGGGAGGTTTGATAAACATATGGATCTTTTTTCACTGAATTATCAACCAAACAGTACAATTTAATTCGTGCCCTTTGCACCATTATCTTAATCCATCTACAGTATTGTTACTCCACGATGCATGACAGAATGAGTCATCACTCCAAAGCTTATAAGCAGGGTTTGCTCTATTTAAATATCCCGCGTTTGCAATTTTTTGTCATGTCATTCTTAGGAAAATCATAATTTTGACGTGGATTTTTTTCAACCAATCTGAACAAAACTTATATGGATAGAAACTATGGATATTCATCTTTATTGTAGTGGGAGGCAATTTTGTGTACTTAGACTCTAGAGGACAACAATCGTAAATTTAAAACATGAGCTCTCGGAAAATACGTCGAAAATTAGGCTTTTACACTGCCAGCGGTCCACAAGTTTTAAAAGCAATTTTGACGTGGATTTTTTTTTTCGCTTTTTGATTTAAATATAATTATTATATAATATTGTCCAGTATTAATTCAGCTTTAATGTAGTGTGAAGCAATTTTCAATTGAAGTAGTAGTTCATGAGTTATGGGGATGTAAAGACAAAAATAACTAGTTTTAAAGAAATGACGGTGCGAAACCAGTGGGAGTCCCACTGTGAATGAGCATTTAAACGGTTTGAAAGCATTAGGAGTTCGAGAGATCCATATGGTACGCTTTTGAAATAAAAAAATGCTGATTTTTAAATGGACAATCCATATATAAATTTTATAGTCTTAATAACATTATTTTGCAGGTATAGTATTAGATTCAAACCCCGTTTACAGTGCAGAGGCGGGCCGAGCCCGGCCTAAATTGCGGTACTCGGCCTCCGGATTTGTGCGTTTACAGTGTTGGGCTCGGCCCGGCCTAAAAGTCTAAAACCTTTCAATATTTTGACCCCGCTTACAGTGCAGGGCCGGGCCGATCCCGGGCGTAGGGTCGCAATGGCGATTATTTGGAGGCGCGCAGGGTCAAAGTGCAGAGGTACGACGTGCTGGCGCGGCACGGGCTTTTTGCAATAATTCTTCAGTATACATTTAATATTAAATCGCTACAGTCTAAATAAACCACGAATACCACATCTGCCTGTAACAGGTTCATTCTACGGACAGAAAATCAAGAATATTGAAGATGATGGCTCGTGTGGTTTTAGGAAGGACTGACACTCAAGTCAAGAACCAAATGAAGAAGTTAAGGCAGAGTTTTCGACAACATATTCAATTTGGTACCGTATTTGGCCCAGCTTGCGTTTACAGTGAGAAAAGGCCGGGCCGGGCCGGGCCCGGGCCGAGACTACAGGTAGTCCAAATGCGCGGCCATTTTTGGCACCGCAATTGGCCTTTATGGGCACCGCAATTGGCCTTTTGAGCGTTTACAGTGACAATTGGGCCAGGCTCGGCCCGGACACGGCCCGGCCTCACCCGTCAATGTAAACGGGGTCTCAGTTGTTATAAAAGATACCAAATAAACTGGGTTTTGAATGTTTTGTGTCATTAAACAGTATGAAAAAAATAATTTTATTATGTATTCTTTAAGGAGGGGGTTCCGAAAAAATAGCATGTTTTGCACTCTTGTGAAAATGATGAAACTAATGGCCCCTTAGAGTTGTTGGCCTCCGCGTTGGAAATGAACTGGTTATACTAACATATGCCTACCTTATGTAGTTTTAACTTATGCAGCAAAGCACGAATTATGCTTAAAAACTCAAAGCTGAATGATAGATGGAGAGATCTTTCGGACATTTAATTAATTTTTTTTTTCACAATTGAAGAATGTAGATAAGTAGGAAATTTAGAAGAAATAATACACAAAATGAATTGTTATATTGGAGTAACAGACAAAAAATAATTTGGGTAGGTAGCATGGATTTTTGTGGTAGTTTGTAGGGTTGTTCACACACGCCAAAAAAAAAATTGAAAATCGATTTTTGCTAATAAGTATTACGATTCGAAAATCATTGTTTTTTTTTACTATTACTGTTTTGTTAACAATCCTGTAAAAGAGTTGACGATTCCAAAGCAGTTGAATGAACATTTGCTGGCGTTGAAGGCGAAACGCCCACGGACAAAGTCTTGCGCACTGTGAATTTATTTTACTGTTGTCAAAAACAAAAATTTTATTTTATTTTGTGTCACATCCAACAGCAAGTTTACTCGCCACTTACAGGATGAGGTCTACGCCATGCTTTCTAAACCGAGTATCATTATGAGGCTTGGGGAGTGGCGTTGGTAAGTCGTGGGAACCAACCTGGCGTTCAGCAAGGCTCGAACCCAGGACCTCTGGAATGGAAGGCAAGCATGCTACCACCAAGCTACAGCGCCACTCCGAAATAATGCAACTATTGGGCAGGTACACCATAGTGGTTACGAGTTATCCGTTTGGGTATGAGTAGGCATGGGTACGAGTTGACCTGTGCCGTATTTTATACTACGCCTAGACTGCATTTCTGAAGCTGTCTGTAATGGGACCCGGTTTTCCACTGGATGGCCATATCATAGCACGTGGGACTCCTAGCCCTTCCCAATTGAACACACTACCATCGGTGTGATAATTTCAAACATATCCCATTTGTCATCAGTGTTGGCGAATCAAGCTCATTCTTTATTAATAGGGTCGACATCGCTGGGCCCGATGTTCATTTGAATTAAATTCATATCAGGCGTTCATTTAAAATTTTCTTATTTATGTCAAATAATATTCCCCGCTTTTATTAAATGAACACATACAGAAAAATTATGTTCAGAGATTTTATTTACGCGTAAAGCGTCTCTATAAACAGCTTTTCAAAAAAAGTATGTCTGTCTGTCTGTCGGTATGTTGGTCTTGTCACTATAAGTATTTACGAGATATGAAACAATTAATCAACTGGTAATACATTAACATTGAAATTGAATTAAAATATCGTTATAAATACACTTTTAAATTCTTAGTTCCTTATTAAAACTGTATACGACATATTATTTTTTTTTTGTTGCTGGAGTTATGCAAATTACGAATAACGCCTCAGGCTACTACAGTCGGCGACTTTCGCCTCAGGCGTAGTCGCAAAATTTTGAAATTTGCATAACAGATGATGTTAATAGTAAAAAAAAAACGATTACAGAACCGATTCATTTGAACACTGATTTTGCTTGTATAGTTTTGTAGCCGCACTCTAATCTTCAATCGGCTTGTATAGGCGGTTGTAGAATAGGAATACTAGCCCGGTTTTGTTGGCTAAATAAAAGTGATGGCGTGGCGTGCACAAACAGTTGGTGACACTGACCAGCTACAGCTACTGTGCGCAGCTTTCCGCTTCTTATTGTCGGATTGACTTGTTAACATACAGACGATTTGCAATTTCGCATATTGCATGTGGGCCCTAGGACGGGTTCATGGCTCTTGGCTAGTGGTTGTGCTCTCTTTTTCGGCGTTAGCAATATGAACGCATGTAATTTCCACGGCTGTGCATTAAAATTTGTCTCTAGATTTGACCCTAGTGACAATATAACCTGTGTTGAAATTGCGTATTTTCCCTTGATTGAAAGTGACTGTCGCTAGTCACCTAGGTATGTCTGTGAAAGCTGCAGAATCAGCTGATTAGTGAGGTTTCGCATTACGAAAATGAAAACGTCATAAATGTTGTACCGTTTGAATAGAACACCCTGGATAGGGTATCTTTCACTGTTGGTCAATATTTCAGGACGATCATCAACGTAACCGTTCGTTCAGATATTTCGTAAATTTGCGAAACTTTCCTATTGCATCATAGGCTCCATTAACAATGGTTAATATCTTAGCGCTCCAATTACGTTTTCTTCTTGTCCTATAGATCATGTCAATAATTATAATAGGGCCAAGACTCAGTTTGACATCGACAGATACCTGGAATCGATTGGTGAATTTGGAACATACCAAAAACGGTACTTTGTTCTTTTGATGTTCCTAACAATAATCGATGGTTTGATCATGAGTTTCACAGTCATAACCAGTACATCTCCCGATCATTACTGCCGAAGTTATCCAAATGAGACATATATTCCGAGGATGGAAACGATACTCTGTGATTCATTACCAATAGACTTCAATGACATTTGCCATATGGCGGGAAGATGCCATCGCGTTATTGCGTCAGATGCAGATGACAGCAACGCTACCATTGGAGAATGTGATCTTGGGTGGGTGTACGACCAGTCGATCTATCATTCAACCGCTGTTACTGAGGTAAGTTTGTAAGCATAAGAATGCTCACATATGGTGTAAGTCCCCACTAGCGATTTTTCTTCTAAAACGTTGAATGTAAATAATTGGTTGGCTGCAGCTAATTCTGGGAGATCTATCCTCCATTTGCGGATAAAATAAGAAATGATAAATAACCGCACCAAACCTCTTCCTTTTTAACGTTTAAATACCTTTAACCTATAATTTGATATTATATTGAAGGATCATCTGATTTATTTCAGTCTGGCGTTAATCTATATATTAAAAAAAGAAACACTTTGTACAATATAAATCTATTTAGATTTTAAAAATATTTTTCCTTTTTTTTTCTTTTTTTTTTAGTGGAATCTCATTTGTAATAAGCCATGGCAACGACAAATACCAAAGACAGTTTACCTTCTAGGCCGACTAGCTGGGGCATTTTTTATCGGATTATCAGCAAACAAATTCGGCAGCAAACCGGTCTTATTTGCAACTGTATTGATTTTAGTTGGTTCTGGATTATTGTCGGCTACTGTTCATAGTTTTTCAGTTTTAATCCAGAATATTATTATCATTATATCAGCACTCAGCCAGGTAATTGTTATGTAAATGCGGTCGGAGTGAAGAAGTGACACCATTAGTGTAGTGTACTGCACATGCTCTGCTACGATTTATTCCAAAATCGAATGGTAAAATATGAAAAATCCCATAGATTTTGCACCAATTTATACCTTTGCTATGCACCTTAGCATTTTAAAATTAGTTTTATCTAACAGTTTACCTATTCAAAATTTTAATCATTAGGTGTATTTTATGGGGTAACAAAATGCGTCATTTGTCGCAGAGGCTTTTATAATTACTTTAATTTAAAAAAACACTTTTGCCACACTAAGCGTAATTAAATAAAATATTTTGTTACCCCATGAAATTATACCTTATAATTACAACTTTGAATAGCTTTTAGATAAAACTAATATTAAAATGCTGAGGTGCAGGTAGAATTTGGTGCCAAATATGATATTTGTTTGTGTTGTACCACTTGATTTCGGAATACGTTTTAACTAAGCATGTGTAGTACAGGAGTAATTAAATATATAATACAAATTTTCATCTGGACTTACATAAACGTAAGTACAGGAGTACACTATACCGTTGTTGACCTGTTTGAATACCTATCTGAGTGCAACAGGATGTTAGAAACAAAGGGAAATTCACAGGGTTTCAAAGCTCTTTCTATAGAAGTCTCAGGTTTATAGAAAGCAGCATTATTGAAAATTTCTTACGAGCCATAATTATGTTTAAACTGTATGTTTTAAAATAAAAAAGAGAAAAAATTGACCATTTTTGAGTTTTTGCCGATTGCTGAAAACTATCTTTGAAGTTTATCCCTCCTTTGACTTGGCTCTGCCATCAATTCCTAAACATGATAGGCCTTTATTTCACTGTCGCTCGACCAATTTTAATTACATTTAATAGGAGCATTAAATTTGGATGCGAAGATCAGGATAGATAAGTGTTAATAGAGAATACTTTAGTTTACTTTATGTAGTTAGTTTAATTGATTTAAAATTAGTATAATATTCTCAGATTATCTCATTGCATAGTTTGTTAGTATATTTGCCTGTCTGTCTGGCTGTCTGTCTGTCAGTCGATCTTTTGAGATCGGTCCATCACATATAATATGTCATGTTGTTTAAATTCCATTTAAATTGGTTTTAAATTTAGCAGGTAATTTCTTAACAATGTGTTCTCGGTCATTCTGCTCATCAGTTATTATTATAAATTATTTCGAATACATTGTTTTGTTTGTTTTTACCAACAGTCACTGAACTTGTAGGACCGTCAAAACGAGGAACACTTGGAATTCTTTACTACCTTGGGTACTCATTCGGTGCTATACTGTTGTCATTGATGGCATTCTTCGTAAGAGACTGGAGATGGCTCGGAATATTGCTTTCTATAGTATGTTCAATCGCTCTATCCTATTTTTGGTAAGCATTTTCTTAAATTATTTTGGCTAAACTCCGAAACCATTACAATTAAAAACGCAAAACAACGAATAAATATAACCAGGGAATAGTTTATAACGAAAACTTGTAATTAACCAGACATGCTTCGGTTAATTACAATAGCCATCTCCAGTGATTAACTGAAACAACCACAGAATTAAAATAAACAAGCCGAAAACGTTGCTTCATCTGCTTATATAGGAATAACATTTAAAGTCGGTTGTGTCCGAGTCAATGATTAGGAAGGCCTTTTCATTGCACCTTTTCGACACTGTATTCCTTGTGAGATGCTCAATAATTCTTGTTTGCCATTGGCGGGAAGTTTCACATGCATTTTATATCAAAATAACACAGGACAGAAATATTAATGTAACATGTTATACCTTTGAGGTTGCCAAGGTAACGACAAATATTGTAGGAACCGAGTACCATGTTTGCAATATGCCACGGGAATGGGTATACGATATTGCGATGTTAATTCAATTATTCAATGAAAAATACAGCAAATGATAGTCTACGTATACTTATCGACAAAGCGTAGGCTTACCTAACGTTTGACAGATGAAATATATTAGCCTATAGGGATTTTATTTGCTTTTTATTTATTTGGTGATATGAGACACAGATGATAACGCAAGAAAGTCCGAGGACTTATTTCTAGTGGGGTTCTTCTGGTGGTGATTGGGCAGTACACCGGGAGTTCTTTTTTGAAGAGTGCAGTGCGTTCTTCAAGGTGTACATGAGTCATGTACTGGACCAACGGCTTAACGTCTCATCCGAAAGATGTTGCGCTGTTAACTAAAACAGAAACACAAAAAAACAATGGCGTAATATTCGATCGAACCGATGACCAGTTCAACGCTGAGATAAATGCAACTCTGCTGAACAGGACCTCGAAAATAGCGCATCCAATCTCAACGAAATTTGAATGGTATTATACTTTCATAAAAAATCGGATTTGTATAGCCTAGGCTAAAGCTTTTAAGATAAATCTCAAAACTCACCTTTTAAATAGTTCTTAATTGTCATGGTAACATCCATGGAGGACAGTACAGTGAATTTGTTTCCTATGTCTCTTTTGTTGAGTAGGATAATATCTTTTTCTTTTTATCATTATGATGTATTGTGCTATGTCAAAGCGCTATGTAAATAGCGCTTAATAAATGAAATAAAAAAAAAAAAAAAAAAAGCTCGATTTGACGAAAAAATTTTGATGATACCCATATGGTAATGATATTTTTATGTATGGTCATAGTGTGACATCATCGTGACCATATATAGGCATGTGATTTTTTTTTTTGTCAAATAAATTTGATAGTCTGGACTGAGCTTCACATAAGCCTAATTGGACCTTGATATCTAGTGTTTAAACCCTTTGCTATGGCGTGAATAATATTATGGTACCGTCGCATACTACTGTATAATCAGACCATATTTATGTTCTAGGTGTACAAACCAAGGGACAATTGAACAACTCCTGTGAATTGTGTCATGATAGGAGCGTAGTTCTACGTTTAATGACCAATCTGGTACTTCGAAACATTACATTTTGTGACATATCGACATACCCACAGTAACAAGGCAGATGGGCTAAAATGTACCCATTTATTATAACATGGAATTGTGAAACTTAGTAAAATTTCCACAGTACTACGGTACTTTGTGTTTATTTTATTTTATTTTTGCACGGTAACATATACATCTATTTGGATAATTATGAATTAGTATTATTAAGCCAATCATGTCACTAGGAATAAGTATGTTTCAATATTTGATTTTCTTTTTATTAGGATCATGCCCGAATCAGTAAGGTGGCTACTCACTCATAATAGATGCAAAGAAGCAAAACGCACATTGTTAAGGGCTGCCGCGGTAAACAAAATAACACTCAGTGCTGACATATTAGCTGAAGTTAACCGTTTACAGACAACAAACGTAAGAATTTAAAGTGTTATGTATTTTTTTAGTAGACGTTTAATTAGTACAGTAAGACCAGTGAGGTCTAGAACAGCCTGGCCAAAATAATATACAAAAACATATTGTGATTTTTTTTAAAGTAATCAAAAAGAATAATTATTACAATGCAGGCCTATAAATACATTTATAATCAATATTCTGTTTTAGTCTTTGTCTTGCTATTAGTATGCATTTTTATAAACTGGAAGTCTATTGTGAGGTTTTATATATATTTCATCCTCTTTCGTATTCCATAAATTTAATTTCTTTCTAGTCAAGCCTACATTTAATAATAATAGTACAACGGTTAAGGTTGATTTTGGGGCAGAATCGTTCACATCTGGAAGACAGCAGGAAACTGTCCACAGTGTTTTTAAGGATCGTTAAATCAGGGAACAGTTAAATTACTGGTTAAAATAAATAGACCCCAGAAAATAAAACCCCTAAAGGGCGCCATCTTAAAATCCAAAATGGCCGCCAAAGTATAACATTCTAGGTAATGTCTTCAATTATAGAGTACCTAAAACTATGAATTGAAGGGTTAATACCTATGTTTTCAATAACAGCGAGTATCATGCAATCATCAGAAACGTGGTAAATTGGAAGCCATATTGGATTTTAGGCTGACTGCCAAAAATATCGTTTTAGGCAATATTTTCAAATCTAGTTTACCTAAAGAGAATATGTAAAGGCTATTACCCATGTTTAAAATATCAGCAAGTATCATGCCATCATCAAGTGTATCAGATGGCCACCAGTTTGAATTTCAAGATGGCCGCCATATTGGATTTCACGATGGTTGGCAATATATGATTATATTTTAATATAAATTATTGACATGTTATTTAATTGTGCTACATCAAATTTTGAATCAAATTTCATTACTTCCTACTCTTAACCTGTGATGTATGGAAGCTGTAGTACTTGGAACCACACATGGTAAGCCACTTTTTGTTTGGATTCTTCAAGAGCAGTTTTGTAGGTGGAATGTTGTAAATTAATCTCAACCTCAACATTTTAAAACTGTATAATTCCATTAACATGTTTTATGTCAGGTATGATTGTATAACAAAAAAAATCTCGGTTGTGACAACCTCAAAAAATATTATTTGATACGGATTGTGGTAAAAAAAAGCCAAATATTTTAGAAGCTTGTGCCAGATCTGTTAAACGGACTGTGTAAATGATGAAGTTGCCTTTGATTCTGAGAAAGAATGGAAAATGACGAGCCATTTATCATTTATGGATCAAAAATTCAAATAAATTTCAAAATTAATCCACGATTCTTCCAAGTTTTTCATGCGTTAATTAGCCACAGCTAATAGTACTAAACGTATGTACACATGTCAACATGTGCTGATTTTACCCCAGCAAAAAAGTCTGAAATTTATTGATCTAATTGTCCCTTTAATTTGAACACATAACTGAAAGCACATGTGAGTTTTATACTGGCATATCGGTATACTTTAGATTACTGGTAAACAGAAGCAGTGGGATTGGTCAGCATTCTTGTCAAACATCTTCTATACGTTTAAGGACGTTTTCACTAAGGCTTTGAGCTCTTTCAGTGGATATGTGTGCTTAATCTTTGTTATTATTATCTGTGGCTAAAATGCATGATTCCCTCATCCAAAAGAATGATGGATTGGATTTTATATCTTCACAATTCATAGGGTTTCTGGTTTGCCAAGGTGTCATTATTTTGTTGTGTCAACAAAAACTTCATAATATGTTACTTAACTGCAACAAAAAGTCTACTAGGCTGACATGGCTTAGATATCTTCATCCGCTTTGTTTTCATTTTATCAATAATGAACAAAATATATCAACGGTTTGTTATTCTACTGTACAAATGTCTGACACATATTGATGGAATGGATACCGTTTTCGAAATTGTCTAGCAATTACGATATCCTCTCTGATAAATGCAACTCTTGAAGGACGCATACAGAAATAATGTAGCTTAAAACGCGGAACATGTTATCCAAGCACTACGGCTCAAGTTATTGCTGTTAGACACAAGAAATAAGATGAAAGGGTAAATAGGAAGCCAATGGAAATTTATTCAAATATTGAAGGGCCATACGTGCCTTTTACTAAAAAAGAAATAGTAAAACCATCTAAGAATGTGCCAATTAATCATTGCAAGTGTGACAAGAATCGCGATTATGTTTAACTATGCCTAAATGTACTATATGTTCATTACAATATTTTAAGTATCATGCCTATATTGTCCTTAGGTGCCTCTGGCAGTGCTCAACTCTAGACTGCAACATTGTTGTTTATCTATGGTAGCATCCCACAGTATAGTTGACTATTGGTTATGCTCATTCTGGTTTAGTCCCGCATGCTGAATTTTGATATAGTATCCATCTAGATACTTCTTTGAGATATTTTTTAGCATTCAAGGTCTCAGAGGTTGTTTGATATTATCAGATTCTTTGAAATTTAACATAAGTTCAGTCTTGCCAAATCCTGTTTCCACGTAGTTCAACAATTCCAAGCCCACTCCCTCTGATCAGATAGAATACAGATGCCGTGTGTAGTCTGTATGCCAGTTAAGGCCACAGCAGGAGATCTTCTTAATCTCTCTGGTGTTATAAAGCCAGGGAACAGTTGTAATTTAACTGTTCCCTGATAAAACTAAATCCTGTCCTCCTGTCCATGTCTACTGAAACCAGCAGTCTAGGACTATGATAATAAAGTGTTTTTTTTTCACTCCTGCATTAATGTTGAAATTGTCGACATATACTGTATTAACTATTGTCCTCACTTCTCTGTGAATCAAGTCAGGGTGCATACAAAGTCAATCACTCTGTCAAGTTGTTTCTTCACACTTCGCTGATGATACGCCTTAATGTCAAAACCTGGAATACTGTAAGCCCTCTCTCGAAGAGTTCTTATTCACTAAAAATGAGCATCTACTGCCCACCATACCTTGCTGTATAGTTTATGTTGTAAATCACCGTACTACTAAACATAGTTGTGAAAGAGGCTGGTGGACCAAACGTAATCATCCCTTGTCTTCTCCAATCACTTTTAAATGGGCTTACTGTGTCAACTTGGTAGACAGAGCATTCCATTAATTTATAATTCTTTGGGTGGAAATATAAATTAGAAAAATATATGTCTGCCATAGTCATTCGGACTTTATCTGTATTAATTTAAATTTATGACAACTAATATTAGTGGAAACAGACTTATGAAAAAGCAAATCACTATCAATTGCCTAACCTGTTTATTGGACAAAATGTTTAAGTCTCAGTCAAGTTTCCTCTAAACATCTAACATAAAGACACGTCATGCAAAACATGGTGGTGATGATCTAGTTGCCCTTCTTTGTGGTTGTATATTTATGCGAACGTGTTGAGCTAATGCTACAGTAGCTGTTTTCATAAAGCTCAATATTGACACAGGAATGATGTTCAGGGGCGGATCCAAAATAGGAAGGGCTGAAATCAAGATTTGAATTTCGACAAGCAAAAAACAAGCTGTTTGCAAATGAAAGGTCCAGCTGGCCTCTGGAAGTCCTTATACATAGCCGCTGTGCATCTATTCTATATCAATTTATAAGGATTTAAGCCTGTTAAGCGCCCCCGCCCTCCCCACGCTCTCCTTCCTCCCCCTTATCCGCCACTTAAAAAAAACCATAACTGTATATGAATGCTTGTTCTCAATTATGGCTAGGTTACAAAGTTCAATATTGCAACACCATCAGGATCAGTTTACAGTTTCTAAACGACCTCTAGTAGTATACTGTTTGACCTTCACTCTCCTTACTCTAGAGAGCTGACTAATGTAAAATAACCGCCATTAATATAGAGATATGAGGCAATTTCAGATTTCTTCTCTTTATCCTCTCTTTCCAGGTGGGTAAACCAATCATTTATTTTCTTCTGGGCTTCGCTGTTAATTTGTCATTGTCCATGCTGGGATTCACTTGTTAGCTGCATTGGTAGTCCTGATAGGTCTGTGGATAGCATTCATTCTTAAATTCAAATAGCTTTTGCATATTCTATCAGTATTAATCTTTCTTCTTTTCAAAATATATATGACATAATTTCTCATGACTACATGACACTGATATTTAAAACAAAGATAAAAATATTTGATTCTTAGTGATAGGTGCAATACTATAATATAGTATGTATATTATACATAATAATATAATTTAGAACATTAATTATGGCGGTCATCTGACACGATTTCTGATGATTGCATAAAACTCATCAATGTTGAAAACACGACCTTTGAGTCTTGGTGTAGGTGTAGCAACAGCGTAGATTTGAATTGAAAAGTGGGGAGTACAAAAACAAGAAGTTGAAGTGGTGGCGCCAACTTGGAGTGTCCGCCGGGTGGGCGTGGTTCCTGGTTTGATTTTGACGAGCAAAAAAAAAGGTTTTTTCTACATTTGTGTCTATTTTCCTATTTTTGGGTCAATTATACAATATTTTTATTGAAAAATACATCGAAGGGTTAACGCCAACCTTCAACTTTTACATTTTTTTCATACATTTACCAAAAAGTGGGGGGACAATTGATATCATGTCCCCTCCCCCACATTGAAAAGTGGGGGGACGTGTCCCCCACTGTCCCCCACAAATCGACGCCTATGAGGTGTAGTATTGAGAAAATCAAAAATATCTTGAAGGCCATCTTGAAATCCAATATGGCGCCCATTTGACACAATTTCTGATTGTATGATACTGACATTGAAAACATGGGTATATACCTTTAAATCGAGACTGTGTGTGTTTTATAAATGAAGATATTACATAAAATGATATATTTTGGCGGCAAATGTATATTTAAAGATGCCGACCTCTAGCGTGTCCTATTTTCTGTGTTTTTTTTTATCAATCCTTAGGCATCAGGGTACCACTGTAGAAAGTTTCATGCTTCCTTTCAGAAGTGCACGATAATTCACATCAATCGCCCTAATGCTTACTCTATAATGTCGATTGTATTATATGTATTTTTCACAGAACTCAGAAGTGTCTACAACGAAATCATACGGCCTTGCTGATATAGTAAAGAAACCATTATTAAGGAGAGCGGTACTGAATATGTGTTTTCAATGGTAAGCCCAACATGTGGATGTACAACCGGAAGGTTGTTTTACTGGGAATGTATTATATATATA
>JAOTQE010097233.1:0-26387 GCA_025631205.1 Nesometra sesokonis
CATAACTTTGATGTTACTTTAATATGAGCAAGTTAATTTCAAAATTAATGGTGATGATTTTTTGGTCATTTTTGAGTCACAATACATCTTTAATTCGTAAATCAATCAATTAACAGGTCATCATGGATATACTAGAATGAAGAAGATGAGAAATGAACCATATTTCTTAGGGTTATGTTCAGACTCAACGATTAAGTGGAGCGTACACGGCATATGATTATATCTGAAACAGCCAGCAATTAGCATAAATCACTAATCCGGAGCATAATTTCTGCTTTCTGAAAATCCCAGATTAGCATAAGCTATGGAGCTACATCACATACACTTGCATGATTGTGACCTAGTGTTACACATTGATCAATCAGAGTTCACAATCGGCTTGCACTGGCCAATGATTACGGGTTACAAGAAAAGTCACTGGTAGCAATTTAAAAATAGTGGACTTGCGCTATCTGAACACGTCGTTATGCCGCTGATTAAATTACGCCTTATTTATTACAAATTTAAGGCAGAACTCACCATCAGCTGCCTCTTCAAACAGCTTCACCATGCAGTGTACTCGTAGATCTGTGATCAGCTCATTCAGGTTTTCCAGAGCAGCTGAGGGCACATCCAGAGATGATAGAGTTGTCACAATTGACCTTTGTATAAAGACACAAGTTTTAGTTTATTTATTAGTTTAGGTATTTGCATAGATTTATTATTTACGGTTTGATAGTAAACTTAACTCTGCAGAATTGCAATCCCATTTAGGGGCCTACTAATTGATGGTCATCAGCCTTCTTCACTAACATGCAAGTTAAATAATAATAACAGTTTTATAATTATTGTATACACTATTTAACATTCTTTTGTCATACAAATTATTATGTTACATATATTTTATGTTGTCAATGTATTTATATTTAGATTAAATTAACTTCCATTTATTGATAAATTTGAAAGAATTGGGGAGCAATTTCATTGTAGGATCGTGAGATATGAAGGATAAGCCATAAAAGTTTTATGTGGACTTATTTCCATTGGGTCCTCTGGAGTACATGAGATATAATTCCCTACTTTTTTCCAACTGAGCTATTCCCACCCTGTTAATAGGCATGAATTGTAAAGTGCTTGTTTTATGTGACTTCATTTAGCATGCTAATTAAAAGGCGTTCACATAAAAAACAAGATCATGATAATAATATTCAAATTAGTTGCCTTAGCTATAATTTTGATTGGCTTAATTGATGGAAGCTAATAATAATGCACAGCAGTGACTGGGCAGAAACCTGTAATCAACATAAATATACTGTCCTTTATTGGTTGAATTCATTGTATATTAGCGAGGTTTCGCAACTTTACGAAATACGAATATGAAAACGGATACGTCAAAATTTCATGTAACATTTGAATAGAACACCTTAAGTATCTGTCACAGTGGGTCAGTGTTTTACGACGATCAACAACAATTCATAGGTAGAAAATCTGATATATTTTTTAACACATTTAGGAACTTTCAAAAATTCAAGTGTGACGTATCCGTTTTCGTATTTTGTAAGTTTGCGAAACCTCGCTAATATCACAATAAACTTCCCAAGATCCTGATAATTATCATGCTCTAAGAAGAACAAATCAGCAATGATTAACATGCTAAAAAGATAATATCATGATAAATTCTAAGTGTGAAAACCCAGTTAACTTTTTGACAATCAAAGGTACAGTATTCACCTCAATTTTCTGACACACTGCGGTAGCCATGCAGAAGCACTTTCATGAGTCACCTCATTCCACAAGCCGTACTTCTGCTGTTCATACTTTGGTAGCTTTAATAAAGACTCTGGCAGAAATGCTGCCCTCACAAGGTTTGATAACAGCTCCAGAATTTCAGAAACCATTTTCTGTAAATTTCACAGAATTTTAAGTGTAATTAAATTAAAATAAATAAAAAGGAAAGTGATTATGAACATCTAGACAAAGTGCAAATTACATAGAAAATAACAACACAACAGAAAAACACTGAAATTTGTTTTTTAAACATGTTAAACGTCCGATATCATCAACAAGGCAAGATAATGTAGGAAGTTGATCTACACTATTTTTCCACTTGTGGATCAAATGAAGTTATCTTTATAATATTAATATACAATGAGTTTTAATTATAGCTACCCTTTAAAACAAGCTCAAATAGAGTTATACCAAAGATCTTACAATGTAAAGATAGCAAGCTGGCCTATTCCAGCATGTAATGCCATGGAATTGCGCCTGCTACAAAATAAGGATTAACGAACGGGCAGGTAGAAAATATTGCTAATAAAAATGACTTGATAACACAGACGCATTTATTTAAATACAAATGATATAATATTAATATCTATATAAAATTCAGTATCACCCCTTTGGGAAATAAAGCCAAATAATAATTATTTTAAATAAATAACAAATATAAAAACGAGAATAAAACAAAAATTTTATAGCGCCCCATACAAAATAAGGAGTAGAATTGAATGTAGGTGGCGTACACCATCATTACACAAATTCCATGCAAAAATCGGCCAGCGCGATATCTTTACATTATAAGATCTTTAGTTATACTCTGTAGAGCGGAGAACTGAGACCATGTGGATAAAGTCTATTGTTGTTCACATACTGCATGTATGTATTGAATGTGGTCACTCATGCGTAACAATTGTAAGGTTTGTCCACAAGATGAAGAAGAAGAATGTTAGTGGCTATTTGACTCCATTCCATAGAGTAAATATGGTAAACTAAGGTACTTTTATCAGTTAAATTCAATTATCTTTAATGGTGTTGATTCCTGATAAAGCTGCAAGCAAGATGACAAACTAAGGCTATGTTCAGATTCATGGCTTAAGCGGATCTTTGCGTAAGCAAGGCGCAAGCTAATCTATGGCATAACGACCAATGTGTTCGGACACAAGGCGTAGCGCAAGTCACAAGCAATTTTAAAATTGCCGCCAGTGGGTTTTTCTATGACCAGTGATCTGTAATCGATTGACCAATGCAGACTGATTGCAATTTTTTATTGGACAACACGTAACACAAGGACAAAACCATTCAGGTGTACAAGGCATAGCTCTGTAACTTACGCTAAACCGGTATTTGCAGGAAGCACAAGTTACACCCGGATTTGGGACTTATGCTAATCGCCAGCTACTTCAAACACAAATAATTGTACACCGCATACGTTACACTCCGCTTAATCGTTGAGTCTGAACATACACTTAGAGGAAAATATACAGAAGGGTGGTAAAATTACCTTGAGAAAGTAAGTTGGGGAAAACTGGGTGATTAAATTAACTGTTGTAGAACATGTTAAAGAAGGGTAATCAAGAATGTTTATGGTAGATACATGGGTGATCTACAGTGAACAACAGTATTTTATTTTTCTAAGGGATAACCATTGTTATTATTAACAACTGTTATTACTGATCATACATTTGTTCAACTAATTGTTAATAGTGATTAAAATTGAAGATAGAGTAAATAAAATTTGAATAACAAACATTGACACACTATTGTATAGTTCTTTCAAGAAATTATTAAAATTCATAAATTCTACTACATAAATGTTTAATGATGATATTTTATCAGAAAAATTACAAACTAGACGGTGAAAATTACATGAAAACAATATATGAACAATACACAAGTCCTTTGTTTTGTGCTGAACTGTGGAGTCTTGTTAGTGCCAGGTTTAATATGATTGTGCTTCGGTTGGAGGGTTGAAATACAAGTAAATAGAATACCATTGCATGTGCATGAATACCATTGCATGTGCATGAATACCATTGCATGTGCATGGATACCATTGCATGTGCATGAATACCATTGCATGTGCATGGAAAGAAAGCATTGTATTCTTTTGAAAATAGTGCAATGTCACCCACTGCATGAAGAAATATAACATTTCACATTAGGTCACCAAGACAAAGATTAGGTTACCTCAAAATATTTAATGAGATTAGTTACATGTTTCACAGCTTCTTAAACCTATCATGGTCTTCATTGGTCAGTATACTATTAGTTGTGCAAGTGTGCTTTGATATTCTTCGGGGCAATACGGTGTTAATAGTTCTGAACTGCTCTTGGTGTGGTGAATTAACATTAGTTTATTTGAGTGCTGCTTAGCCAAATGAATTGTGAAAGGATCTACTAAAGGGCTGCCCACACTAAAAGTTGTCAACCAACCAAAAATCTTATTTTAAGGCCTTGCACTCAGCTAATGCGAACCTGCCATATACCCTAAGCCACTGAAGAAGATTATAATGTTGTTTTTAACAAGTTTTACCACCCACAGTTAGACCCACACCCCACCCCCACCCCTGCCCCACCCCCACAAACCATTGGATCAAGCTACAACCCTAATAATTTACTAAGTATTGTGCAATAGCTAATCAATTCTTTCATATAGGAATGTTATGTTTATCCTAGGTTAAATTATTATTTTACATAGGTAAAAATTGACCAATACCTTTCACATAAATGGTACCCACTGGAATAGTGGGTTAGATTCAATGTGAAAAGCCACAAGATAATCAGGATAAAATGGTTAATTAACTTAAAGTAAGGCATAGAAACTAGTAGTATTTAGATCAAATGATTGGTGCATCACTGGAGTATACCTGAACTTTTCTATGTAGAAACCTTGTCGAAAATTTCATACAAAAATTAACATATTATACCAAACTAGTGGGTCTGAGTGTTAAGCCCCTTTCAAACAGAACTGTACAACAGGAGTGATACTTCCTCCTTCAATTCCAGCAAGTGCTGGCAATCGTTAGGCCACCTCAGACTCTAGGCTTTAGACGGGAATTAATGTCTGTGTGAAATTGGCTTTAGACACTGCGTCTGACCCTCTATCTAGTAGGTTAGTGTCGGCCTCTGTATAAAGGGAGTTAGTTCAATTAATATAAATGGAACAATACAGTTATTCTTAATAAATGAAATGTATTAATAATTTATGTGCGTAAACTAAAGTAGTGGTAAATCATGATAACATAATTTCTTTAAAATGATAGTATTTAGTATTATAGTAATTATAGTATTATATTACAAACATAGGTGACTGCCTTTTTTTATATAAATGTTAGTGCAACGTATATATAAAACATAATTTAAAACTAAATAGTAAAACTGATGTATATTAAAATGGTAGAAAGTTATAATGGGTTTAATTTTTTATTAAGCAATATAAATATTGTTAGATGCCTTTGATATAAAAATGCACCTAAATGATAAACCAAATAATTAATATGGAAACTTTTGTTATTTGATTAATTTGGTATAAACCATAACAAATTTTGATTGATAAGCAATATTATAATAAAAATAATGAAATAATTAGGAAAATGTTGTTATTATTTTTTACACCTCATAACATATTAAAACAATAATTTAGGCGAGTTTGATCTTATTATTTCATACATCAAGTTAATTAGTCAGTAATTAATAGTAATTAGACTATTAGCATGCAGATGTTCCCAACACCAATGGTTGAATGTGCTATATTTTTCTGATGTTTGTTGACAACTTACATCAAATGTATTGAGATGTTCACTTAAACCATGGTCTACTGACATTTCCTGCGAGGTGATGTCAAAGGTTAACAAAAAGAACCAAATATCAAACATAAAATAAACATAACATAAAATAATATGTAGTGACCAGATCTAATTTAAAGTCAACAATAATAGAATTAGTAAACCATAAACCATTTAATAGTAATTTTAAATTAAATCTGAAATGTGTTTTTTTTTCTAAATATCTTACATGTTTTAACTGTTTCCAATTGTACATTCATACCGTTTTTGCAGTGGTGGTCACAGAATAAATTTAAGGGGGTTACCCAAAGTCAAAGTCCTATAGTTGGGGGCGATCTGTGTCCACCAACAGAGTTCAGTGAGTAATATGAGCATACAAATTATTCTCTGACAGCCCCAGAAATTTAAATATTGATATAGGCCTAAGATGAAATGGACGTTTAGTAGAACCATGCTGTACTACTTTCGGATTTTGTATGTTATTACAAGAAAATTATGAAATTAAGGGTGTTGCTCGGGCAACTAGGGCAACACCCCTGTGTCCACCACTGTTTTGACTGCAAATTCCAGGTATTACTGATCCTCTAAAACTGCCTTGAAATATTTTTGACGAAGAGGTTGCTGTGATACTAACCATTATTAATCAAAAGATTATAACTTTATGAGGTGTCACCATAAAATGAGTCCCATCCTGGTAGGGAAAAATTGAGATAATCTCCAAAATAGTTTTGAAGTTATACTTTGAGAAAATTAGTCTCAAATAATTTTGAGCAATATGGTACTTATTATAGTACAATTTTTAGGTCAGTTTTTAAAAGAGTACAATATTACAATAATATTATTATAAGAGGGTAACTTAATTGAGATTTATAAGACATTGACATGAAAAAGGTTATATTTACATGAAAATCGTTATTATACAACATAAACTTCAGAAAGAAAATAAATATATTGAAAAAGAGAAATAATAAAATTGAAATATTACATGTTTTTTTTATTAATAATCTTCTTTTTATTAATAATTTTTTTTTCTTATCTCAAAACCATGTTTTCATCCATAGACATTCCAAATATTTGTACTCTTTGATCTATTTATCTTAAGAATGCCAATTAAAGTTTTTAATTTATTGTACTTTATTGAACTGTACTCTATTAAACATTACCAATATTTATTATTAACTTATTAAATTAAGAGTAGATATAGCCACTACAAACATAACGTAACAAGTAACCAAGTAACAAAAATATTGAGAAAATAAAACATAAATTACAGTAAAAATGATTTGGTAGAAGCATAAAACCTTATAAATAAACTGAAAAAAGCAATACAAAAAAATTTTGTGGTTTTATAACCTTGTGAAAATATAATATAATGCATTTTTTTAAACTACACTTAACAGCAAATGTCAAATTATACTTGTTTTAGATATCAATAACCAACAGTTATACAAAATGAAACAAAAAAGGGTAGTTTTAAATTTAATATATTTATTGATATTGCTAGTTACTCCTACCTTAAAAACTGGAGATTTCTCTGTATCTATTTTCATTGGTTTACCACTTGTCTGTAAGTTTATGAAGAATTAAAAAAAATAGAAGAGAATAACAAAAATTGACTATGTTTACTTATTACTTGCTGGTAGACTCCCAAAGCCTAAAGCATCAGCTTATGAGCCCTCATTACTGGATTCTGGTCCCTATGAGCAAGTAATGATTTTAACAGGGGCGGACCCAGGATCCACCGAAAAGGGGGGAGGGGGGCACACTTTTCCAGGTCCGGGTGGGTGTAGTCCCCGTTTTTATCTGGTGAGCAAAAAAAAAAAATTAAATAAAAAATTTTCTAATTAATCATGAATAGTCATAAATAATCATGAATAATCATATATAATTGTGAATAATCATAAATAATCATGAATAATTCCAAATAATTATGAATAATTATGAATAATCATCTGTTTTGGAAAAATAGACTATATTTGATGAAAATTGTGAATTTCAGACAAGGCAACCACCTCATCTGCCATATGCTAGCTACGCCTCTGTAAATGTTTGGTTGTGCCGCTTTTTTGTCAAAAAATATTTCTTGTTTAAATTACACCCAGGAATTTCCCTACATCTACAAACCAAACAGGCCTTAGACCACATACTGATAACTGCTAGAGAATGTTAATGTGTGGATGACACAGTCGGTTAACAATTTGTTCTAAAAATGCAAAGGTTGTGAATTTTAATCTCATCTTCAATTAAGACATTTTAAATATACATATAAATATTCTAATGATTAAAAAATATTTATCTTATTAGATCTTCCTTATTATTTTTTTCAAAAGCTATCAAATATTTTCATAAAGAAAGATACATAAAGACATGCATACCTCAATAATGATATTGCCATTAAAGTACGCCTGGCCAAGTTTACAAAAATCTGGAAAAGTCTCTTGTAGAATCTCTAATAGTTCTTCAAGAAAAAGAACTTTTCGTGGAAGAACAAACTTACCATCTAAAATAAACGAAGAGTAAAATATTAAGCTTTCTATTGTCATCAACAGCATGGCCACCATCACCATCTTTATCACCACTATCGGCATCACATTAATTTCCCACCACTAGCACCTCTTTATCACCACCACCACAACCACCTCTTTACTACCACAACCATTACCTTTACTATCATCACCACCACCAATTTTACCACCACCAAACATTATCACCACTATCACCATCTTTACACCACCATTCCCATCTTTACCACTACCAAAACAATCTTTATCACCATTTTCCATCCCCATTTTTACCAACACCAACATCATTTATACCACAACCAACACAATCTTTACCACCACCACCATCCCCATTTTGACCACCACAATCCCCATCTTTACCACCACCAATACCACCTTTTCCACCATTACTTCACAATTTTTACAACCACCAACATGATCTTTACCACCATCATCCACATTTTACCACCACCAACACCATCTTTACCACCACAAACACCATCTTTACCACCACAAACACCATCTTTATCACCATTACCATCCTCATTTTTACCAACACCAACATCAATTTTACCACCACCAACACAATCTTTAAAACAACCACCATTCTGATTTTTACCACCACAATCCCCATCTTTACCACCACCAATACCACCTTTTCCACCATCCCCATATTTACCACCACCAACACCATCTTTACCACCACCATCACCACCTATAACACCACCACGATCTATAACAATCATCACCACTATCATCATTAACTTAGATTTGATTATTACATTAAAAAGCAAGTTATATAAGATGGTAACAGTAAAAAATATACTATTATATTATAAAAAAAAAAACTTAAATTGAAATAAAAACTTAAAGCCGTGCTCATCCATTCATTCAATGAAACGAGTCGACAATGTTACCATGGTTACGTCAACGCACCTGTCAAATCGCATTCAGCGGGAATGGTACCAGCTCCTATTAAATATCAGCATCAAGCAAAAAACAAAACGATGCAGAAAATAAAAAACAAACATTATAAAACAAAAGTCACAGTCAAGCAAAATGCAACAATATACTGTAGAGGTATAAGAAAATTATATGAGAAATCATATACGATTACAATGCATTAAATATGCAGGGTTACAAAATTATACAAAAACATGCATGATTAATAATAAACATAATTTAAAGAATTGCAATATTATATTTATAAATTATATGTACATATCAGACTTAAAAAACTAACTTCACTCAATCGCACGGATTCGATATGAGGTATGATATATGCACAGGGGACGTACAAAATCAATTTGTTCTGACTAAGGTCTAATTGTACAGTACCTAAGTAATTCCTAGCTCAGTTTATGGTTTCTATATTATCTATGTTGGCTAGTTTCCCTTTTTCTGTTTCTCCAGTCTAAAATATGTCAATTCCTGTTAATCAATACCTGATTGCTAAAGGAGCAATAACATCATTAATTTTTTTTTTTTTAATGGCAATGCAAACAATTATCTGTGAATAAGGTGGGTAAACTTCTGCGGAAGTCACATAGACACATATTAAAGTTTTGTAGTTTCATAAAAAAAATCAGCAATTTGTCAACATTAACTTTAGAGATGGATATATAGTATAGAGTACCACAATGATGATGTCACAACACCAGGTTATATTCCTTTGTCATTGGACAATGCTGTCCAATCGGCCATCCAGCTTTAGTGTTTTCATGGCCACAGGGGCAGATCCAGTGTGCCACTTTAAGGAGTTGCTGGTGCCTACAGATGATCATCACTGAAGATTAAATTCAGGCAGCCTTAAGCCTATTTTACACTAGCCGAACTTTTTCGTGCGACACAAAATTTTTCGCCTCGAAAAAATTTGCGAGATCGCATCATTGGTTTACACTAGACACTTTTGTTTTTTGTTTATCGAATTGCTCTATTTTGACTTTGACAAATGGGACCATTTTCAACGACGTGAAAATTTGATGATCTCATTGGACAGCGGGTTTTTTCTCCACGGCTCGCAGCGACAGAGTAGAAACTGGTCGAACTCACTTTTTCGTCGCGGCGATGAGACTGGGAGCACCACGGCGATGCAGCGAATCATCCATTTGACAACAAATTTTAACGCCGCATGCGTGTGCTCGAAAAATTTCGCGTTGCGCGAAGAAATTCGCCTAGTATAAAACAGGCTTTAAGTGATTTGCAATCGCATCTGGAGTCAACTAATATAGCCCCAACCACACAAGATTCTTAGATGCTGTGAGGGGACTCGTTGCACAATGACATTCGCCTTAGCCATAACATAAAATTTGGTAGAAATCCAGATCAACGGCTGAACATATTTTTGTAGCTGCTAATGAAGCAGAATTGTGACACAACATTGTGATACTCTACACTGACATGGTGGAATAAACTGAATTATAGAGGGCAGCACAACATACCTTGTCGCTGCCTGCTATCGGTGACGATTCTTATTATCTGGGTGCTACAGGTCTGATCCGTTGTTATACTACATTCACCTTATTATTAAAAGTAATTTACATTTAGAAAAAAATGCATTATTATTTGTGCCCATCTAGATTCTGAGGAAAACATTTAGGGAAAGGAAAAATGGTACCGTAATTAATACTTAAAATTACTTGAAAACAGTAATTTTAGTAGTACATTTATTTTCATGTGCAAAGATAGTTACCATAAAATCAAAAATGTGGTCAAAGTTCAAGTTTGTGTAGCAAAATTTTAAAATACTTTAATATTAGTAGTGGAATAAGCTGTTATGGATATTGTCGGAAGGTGGACAGTTATTTTCCATGACCCGGGTGCGAGTTGTATGGTCGAGCGGTTGAGGCAGGGGAACCGTGAGCATATCAATAACAATAGCATGGGTTCGAGGCCCACTTGCACCATAGTTCTGGTGGTGGAACAAGTCTTCTCAGATAAGGACTATAAACCGTAGGCCCAGTGTATACATACGGCCCATGTGCACTATCCAGTACACCTTTCGAGACGAGTAGAGGGTTACCCCGGTGTACTTGTCCATACACGACCCCTGTCGTAGACAGAAGGGTGTGCGCTGAATAGCAGCTGCGAGGACATGATGTGACCCTTAGGAGCGTAGAAATTCACAGGAATGTGTAACATCTGGTCTACAGTGCCTTCAGACTCTACTGTGTAAGGCGCTATATAACTATAATTACATTACATTACCCCCATTAACCATTGTATTTTAACCAGGCACCAATTTACAACTAAGAAAAATGAGTGAATATGGGTTGATTGATGGTGTTCTTGGAAAAATTTAATTAAAAATTTAGTTAGTAAAGTTAAGATGCATTAAATAACAATGTGCTGTTTGATCTTTTCAGTAAGTAATTAAGTAACGTTCCATTAATTTTCATATAGCAGTTATAAACAATGCAATGTCTGGCAAAAATATAAGTAAAAAGTGTTGTAGTGATCATTGAATTTTAGAAAAGTTTAAAAAACTATGACCTACTCAACAGCAGTGAATTCGAAATAGAGGTGTTAAAGGCCAATCATCAAAAATGAAATTTGTCTTTGTATCAAAGTAAAAATGCAGATGTCAGCAACATTGTAGTATTAATTTTCTTACCAATCTGTAAGTGGTTATCCTTGCAGGTATGAAGAAGACTCATAAGCCAGGTCTGTTGATTACTGATGCAATCCCATGCAGGATCCCCAGGGGCTTCTAACTCAACCAGGTACCTAAAATTAAAGTAGATGTTAGTGTAGGTGGTTATTTTTGTAGGTATGTAGCAGACTCACAGGCAAAGTTTGTGACCCTAGATCCCAGTGAAATTAAAACCAGGTACTCATTATAATATGGAAAATATGTTTGTGATGGTCTGTTGATTGTTGATAAAATACCTTAAATGATCGGATTCCCGAGGGCTTAGCTACAAAAATTAAAAAGTATATGATCTAGTCGTAAATGGTCCCCTGCAGACATGAAATAGCAAGCACTGTTGTTTGTTAATGCAAAATAATGCTGGATCTCTAGGGTCTTCTTAATAATATCTGTCTACTTTGCTTTTAAGTACCAGGTTGTCTTAGGCTGGGCACGTCGTGCGACGGGCGCATGACTAAACTATCACTTCCTGTGTGTGTGGTTTTCAGACGTGATCACGGTCTTCTACTCGTCGGCCGATAGTTTTTTAGTGATTTCCCAGGTGAATAACTAAAAAAATCGTCGTTATTGTGAAAATGAGATATTGCACTCAAACAAGATTGGTGAAAAAAATATATTTGAAAGCACTACATGCTTGTACGTAATATCATTTATATGGATGAGAAATTTTAAAAAATAGTACTGAAGGTGTAATTAGCGAGCTTGAGTATACAACAGGTGGCGATATGAACTTCCACATTTATAGAAGACAGGGATCAGTATTGTTCACCTCTGCTGCTTCACACATGAACTGAATGCCAAGAAAATTATCAACCATGATAGATATTTTGCTCATAAAAGATTTAAAACTTGTAAGCAATACACATAATTGAGATGTTTCCCTACGTTTGCTATTAAATTTAAAGTTTGTGGCAAATTAAGGAATAGCATGTTGTATATGCTGGGATTAGGGTAAGAATAAACTCAAAAACTAAAAAAACAGAAAACAGAAATCTATGTAGAAAAATTCAATAAAAAAAAACATGAAAATGTTTTAAAATTATTTTAGTAGTTTTATATAAATTTGCACATAGTAGTTTGTACTCTCAGATAGATTACCCTAGTTTGTTTTGTTAAAACTTACTTGATTAATTTCTTCTGATCATCCATTGTTGATGGTAGTTCCATTAGCCGTTTTCTCAGTTGTTCTCTGAATTGAATTATCTTATTTTCCACTTCTTCATAAACTGAAATTGCCAAAACAAATATTTATGATCACTGTATTTATTTTATAAAAAAAATAAACAATCAAACTCATGGTACACAACTTCCACTCCAGAGAAAAAACACAATACATATTCTTTGACCGTGACCTGGTACTTCGCAACACTTCCAGATGTGAAGGGTAGTGAGAGCGCTAAAGCTGTTAATTGTCGGAGAATTCTGAATTAGACTATACTGGAGGAAGGGTGGGGTAAGACTTTCAGTTTAAATACAAATATTTCTTGACCACCACTTTAAATATTACATTGTACTTTAATCAAGTTCAGTGGCGGATCCAGGATTGTGATTTAGGGGGCTTAATCCGGATTTGGTTTTGACAAGCCAAAAAAAAAAATTGCAATAACAGGTCCGCTTTGGCCTTTGGGAGTCTCTACATACAGGAACTGTGCATCTATTTTTAATACAGTACGGTCCATTGTCATTTAAGCCTAAAATTTTTATTTGGGTCAATTTTGGGGGGGGGGGGCTTAAGCCTGTTACACCCCCTTAAATCCGCCACTGAAGTTTCCCGGTATTTACACTGATTCACTTCAGTCCTGTTTAGCATGAAATTTGATATTCTAGAGGGTTGGTTTTAAAAGGTCTGGCTGTATTTATTGGGATTTGATCCGACACTTGTAGTTAGTTTTAATTTATTTATGAGATTACATTTTTTTGTGAATGGCATTTGGACTCTGGTTAAACTCTCTGGTTCGATCCACCACCTGGAAACCACATCCAGCATACCGTATTTTGAATGAGATATTAAGTCGTTGCTCCTGTTTACATCATGGTTCAACTAAATGTTTAATAACGCAGTACACTTTTCTGAAAGAGTAGGGGATTTTCTCCTGGTGTACTGCCTAAGCTCCCCCAGAAGGACCACTGGAAATAAGTCCTCAAACTTTTGTGGGTTAAAACTATTGCACATTTGGGAGATCTCACATCGTAGGTGAGATCAAACTTAGATAATCAATAAAATAGGTCTAAGTCAAAGTTTTGACAAATTTAGTTTTAATCAATTATGAGGACAATGGTACTTATATTTCATTATAATATACTTACTTTCTAGGTCAGTTTTCTTACAGGAAAGTGTCCTTCATGCAGATATTTACAGTCTTGTAATTGTTTGTTTTTAGATTACTTCATGGGCTATTTTCTAAAAACCATATTTCCATACATGAAAATTTCAAATGCCCATATCTTTTGATCTTATTATCAAAATAAATTACATTTAAAGTGTAGATTACAGCTTATATTATGCTCTATTAGAGGGTATCAATAACTCAATTTTGGATTTTCCTACCACGAGACTCATTTTGTGGTGAGACCTCACAATTATCAACTTACTTTGTTTAAACACTGTTACTGTAGTGGTAGCAAAAAGTGACTTGGCCTTGGCATAATCATTGATCACAACTTCGTATTCACCCTGCAAGAAATATAAGAATTAATATCATCAGTACGAGAGTACTATATGGACGAATCTGTCATGAATGTGAAAATGACTACAACAATGCTTTGATCTGTGATTACCTCAAATTATTTTTATTACCCTCACCACATTAAAGTGGGGAGAGGGTATTGCAATGAGCTGCATCTGTCTGAGTGGGTGTGTGTCTGTCTATCTGTCTGTCTGCATCTATAATTCAAAAACTATTGGGCCGATTTACTTCAAATTTTCAAACATTGTCAGAACCACTTGTATCTAGGTCCTCCCAAGGTTTGGTGCTGGTCCACCTTACCACATGAATTCTGGATTCTAATCAATATGATTTTGTGTCTACTGCCCTCTCCTAAGTGACAAGTAGATACTAAATAGACCTGGCATTTACTTATATACTCTGGTCCTATCTGTTAGCTATTGCCATTAAAATTTCAAACATAACCTTTCTTGACCCTGAATAGAGTATGTAGTATGTTTATTCTGTGTGCCTGATACCTCCCTATCACAGTGAAAGTAGGAAAAGAGTGAAAATTATGGCTTTAGGCTGTTCACAAATGAACACACAAACTAACAAACACAATAGAGAAAAACCTCCTTCAAAACATAGGCGAGGGTGTAATTGTTTACGATTACTTTGTCTTGTTTTAGGCTGTAAATGTATTTCCCATTAATTGCTCTACAACTAGTAGGACACATCACATAGAAGATGCGGTCATTTAATCCTGTATTGTAAGGAACCAAAATCAATGAGTTTTAATTGCTCTTTTATTTTATATATCTTTGGACAAAATGAATATTCTCAGATAATTGTTTAAATTATAACAAAAGTTGGAGAAAATTTAAGATAAAGATTTTAACATTATTTTAACTTAGGGACGGATTTAGGGGTCCGCATCTGGCACCCCTCCCACCACTTATCAGCAAAACGTAGTTGCGCCCTCTTATATTAGGTGCGCCAGCCCAAAAATTGACACAAATAACAAATTATAAGAAACGACTTACATATGTAACAACCATATCTGGGAAAGTGTGCCCCCTGTAGTTTATTAGTACAATGTTCCATGCAGGTCCGTTCAAAACTGATAACGCTGGATGATTTTAAAATTGTGGTGGCTTGGATTGATCCAACCACTGTTGTTCAACCATTTTTTTAACTACTAATTTGCTTAGCCTAGGTCACCTTGTGTTTATTAATTTATTTTTCAAAAAAGTGTATTTATTTTTCTAAAAATCATAAAATTATATACTATATATTATAATCAAAAGGCCATTAAAAATAAACATTTGTTGTTAGAAATGTTTTTTCATTAAATCAATAAAAAGTATTCAAAAATGAGTATGTTACGCAAATTATAAAACCTGAACAACTGCGGCAATTTCAAATTAGTCGAGACATATATGGCGGTTTTCCCATTGTGAATCTGATTTTGTAAAGGTTAGCTAATTAATGAATTAATTTTCAAAAGGTGTGTTAGTTAGAATTTATGAAAGAATATGTGGCAAACATAAGTCGGAAAATTGAAAATTGAGGTTTTTATGGATTATAAAAATACACATTATTATCGTTAACATGCAAAAAAATCAGTTTCATACAATGTTTCCTTGCGAAGTTATCAACAATCGTAGTTCGAACATTCAAAATGTAAGTTTTGAGAAAACTGCATTTGAAAATTGTTTATCCATATACATTGACTAAGCAAGGTCATTTTAAATTGCATTTTTAAAACACTTTTGATCATATATCCAAAAAATTGTTAAGGTAGTATGAAAGTTCAATGCATGAACTGTATATTTTTTAAATAAAATGAAATTTGATAAAAATGACCATTTTTAAATTGCTTCCTATGTGAAAACTAGTATTTGCGACTTATGTCTCATTTAACTTGGCTCTGCCACTTATACATTCATCTACAGGGCATTGAAACAGAAGGTTGAGGTATACGGTATAGATAGGTTGGATTTTAAGTGATGATGATGTTATTATTAACTTTGTGTTAATAGCTTACACTCTGAATATTTCGTTCAATATTGATTGGTAAATGGAAAAGAAACTTGAAGCGGTTGAGCACGTTGAGAGCGTTCCTCGTTGAGTCCGCCAATGCCTTGTTTCTCAAGATTTTCTGAAAAATCTTCTGAGCACTTTCATCACATTCTAAGGATTAAAAAAAAACTAAAGAGTTAAAAACTAACATAAACATTTATACCTAAGATTCATAGTTTGACTAAAATATAGGCGATAATTAAGAAAAAAAATTAATAAAGATGCATGTATAAAAAAAGTTATGTACACCTCGCTTAATGTACAAAATTGAACAAATCATCAACCAATTTTAGGAGGTGAATATTGAATATGATGGGTGGGCGATAATGATCACAATTTCCACTCGGCAAACAATAAGATTAACGGTGGGTGTCCTAGTTTAATGATGAACCCACTTTATTTTATTCAGTTTCAACTGCATATGTGCGTTACCAATGTAATAGCACTTGCGCATTTAAAACGTAAAAGGGCTTATTGCTTGGTATAACAGGCCTACATAATTTTATACTTGGAACAATTTTAAAGATGCCCGAAATAATACAATGTAAGCATGAGACAAAACATGGTTGCTCATGCACAAGGGTTGGCAGGTGTATTAAATGAAGATTTTAAAGCATAACTCACCTACAAGGAGTTCCTCAAGGTGGGCGGCTGGTGCCTTTGTATCAGGGTCCTCAGTTTCTTCATCTTCCATTAGGCTAGTGTGAATTGCTGTGCAAAAGAATAAAGCAAAATAATTATAAATAAACTAAATTTGAAACATGAAACTCTGCACGAGTAAATTCATTTGCTTTTTGTTTAGGTATTAAAATAAGGGTGAGTATGCATACCGCGAAGGCAGAATCGGCATTTTCAAATCGGATACCCGTTTGTTTATTTATTTCAAGGCTGAGCGCTAGCTGATTTTAAAAATTTCAACTGCACATGTGCTTGTTCGTTGACCAGAGATGCAGGTTGTATATCTGGGCATACTCTTTCTCAGATGTTTTGAATGCATATGTACTGCACTAATGCATTTGTACAGAGAAAATCGACTTTAAAGATAAACAACTGTTGACTTCCTGTATGTTTTTCCATTGATTTTGAAAAACAGCCTTTACAAAATGTAGTTCAAAAACATGTTTGTTGTAAATAAATATAAACAGGAAGTTTGCAATCATAAAATTTAATTATTAAACTTAACAAAACAACAGGAATCTCATTTTCATCAAATTATGACTTTCCCGCTATTTTTGTGAATATCTCAAAATGATCTGGCGTACAACACAACTCATTTTGTCACGACACCTCACATATTATCAAGCTACAATCAGCAACCTCTCTGGCCTTACCTGAACCATTCTCATAGGTGCTGTTGAGGGAGAGCTGTCGCCATCACCAATTGCAGCAGACACTGCGGAAAGACATTTAGATGATGTCACTTCAAATGCGTATAGAAACACTGTTGTGATTATGCTTTCCCTTCAATCAAGGATTTGAGAGAAATGCCAATTCTAAACATATCTTTTTGTGCATTTTGAATCAGCGTTTTGAATCGGCGTTTATATAAAAATGAGCATGAATGCAACAGCAACTATAACTAAATGTGTATCAAAACACTGATTTTCGGGCCAAAAAATGTTAGCACAAACGCGCCATAAATCCGTCTATTGTTGGAAGATGGCCTTCAATGCACTTACTTGTCAAAATATCCTGACAGTTCATAAAGGTACCCAAGTTTGTCTTGATAAAACTTTGTGGACCTTCTGTCTTCTGATTGGCCGATTGCTTTTTTAAATGAACTAATCCAGCTTTAAGATCATCAAAGCTGAAAATAAACAAACTGTTAATCCATCTGTTCTTCAAGTTATGAACTTTCTTGATGATCATATTAATGATGGTGACAGCAGCAACGGCGATGACAATGGACAAAAATAACAAATAAACAACAGCAATAGTAAACCAGTGTCTATGAGACAAAATGGAACTTTTGATGTTTTCTAGAGGTATCTCTGTGACCAGTAGCGGCGCCAGGAATTCCCCGACAGCAGGGCAAAGACCCCGGCAGGGGGGCACGGGTCCCCCGACGAGTTTAATTTTGAGGTGGGCGTGTCCCCGGTTTCCAATCTGACGAGCAAAAAAAAAAAAACCTTCTTATTTGCCGTATTTTGCGTGCTTTTTAGCCCGTTTTGGTGTGTTGGGGCATCGTCTGTCCCTTGCTGTTTTGGTGTTGGGGCTTCGTCTGTCTCCCGACGAAACCTTAATTCTCTCCCCGACGGGGGAGCAAAGGTCCTCCGATGGGGGGGCTGTAGCCCCCCGTAGCTCCGCCACTGTTTGTGACTGTAAGATGGAGGATCATTCCAAAGAGCAGTGGCTGTAACAGTAAACGATCTTGATCCATATTTTGAAATTGATCTATTGAGTTTAAGGAGATGTTCCAAGTTTTTACTAAGTGTTCCCTGAGGTGAATACTATCTAAAAATAAGGTTGGACATTTTAAGAGTAATTTTTCTTACCTTGTTGCATTGTGATTTTCAATCAGAAACCATACTGGCTCAAAGTTCTTTAGAGAAAAGGTTCCACTACCTACAACATAAAATGATATTTTGTATTTTTATTCAATTACATCTAATAACCGATTCACACGTACAAAAATCTTTACCAAATGTAACAAAATGTAACCAGGATATCTCCCGAGTTTTTTCTACCAAGATATCAACGCATTCACACGTGTAAGCAAGCAATGTCTAGTAATGCGAAGGTCATTTAAAAAATCCATTAGATAAATATATTCAGGGAAAATGCGTAGTGGTTGTGGTACTAATTTTGTAAATTTTCCTAGGCCTAGAGCCTAGGCCCATTCGTTCATGAGCTTGGCGGGCCAGAGTTGGTTATTGCGGACTTCCAATCATCTTTTGCAGTACTAACCATCACGGTAAAATCGAAGCAATCAACAGCGTATTTAAAAACCTCTGTTGTTTCTGACGGTTTTTAATAATTCTAGAGAGGGCATTTTTAACATCAAGCCGGCGTTCATTTATATGCCTTCTCCTATTTCCACTCATAATTAGCGTTGATAGAAAAGATTCGTCCATATTACGATCCTGGTGTAACAACAACGAAACCCCGCGAAAGACCATTGTTTTTTAATCGAGTAGCATTACTGCGCATGCACAGAGGCATCAGGTAATATCTCGGAATATCTCGGAATCTTTCCTAGATTCTCCGAGATTTTAACAGGGTCTTGCATTCACACGCGTTACATTTTGTTACATTTGGTAAGATTTTTGTATGTGTGAATCGGGTATAATTTACATGCAAGAGTCAATATTAAAGCAGATATGCTGTAGCAACATCATAGGATACATATGATAACCCTTTCATTATGCAGGGTTATTCCTACCTCTGTGCAGGACATGTTTGTAAGGAAAATAGGTGATTTAGAAATAATTCATTAATTAATACTATTAATTCGCTTCCCAATTGGTACTGGGTGTGGAAAGCAGGATTTCTTGCCTCGAACAAGACATCCATTCATAGAAGCCTATATGAAAAGAGACTAATGTAATGTGGCTGTAGATGTCGCCTAGACCAGTCTAAACTTCGGCTTGAAACATTAGAGAAGATTTGGAAATATTATTTAAAGAAGACTTTGACAGTACACATTAATTATTTTATTTTTGTATATAAGGGTTTATATGTTGTAAATGTGTTTGTTAAATTTTTATGATTAAGACTAGGTTTAAAAGTGTTATTCATAAAAACAATATTAAGTCAATAAAAAAACAAAGTAAAAGATTGAAAGAAGAAAAGGAAATAAATCATGGAGCGGCTCAAAAATGTTTCCGAAAATAAATATAAAGTATGTATTTATACATAATTTTGGGACACTGATTATCAGAGGCTAAATGATGCAGATACACACGATGAATAAAAATATCAAATGGTTTGATCAATTTGTAAATTGCTGGGAAGTAACCTGCGATGGACTAGCGTCCAATCCAGGCCGAGTACCATACTCGCATCCGCTTCACGCTACAGAAACTGGAAATAAGCTCCAGCCCTATGAGCTTTTTCAAGGCTTGGACAAAGGATTTACTTTTACTATACCTCACATATAGTCAAACTTGTCTAATAATTTCTAAGCCAAATTAATATTTCATGCCAGATTGAGTTTTCCATTAACAATAGACAATTTTTATAATACAAATTTGATTTGAATGGATCTTTGGATTTACTTTGGCAGGTTTAATTTCAGAGGGATTCTTACCTCCAGGAAACATCTTCTGTAATTCATCATCAGTGAACTGCCTAAAAACAAAAATCAACAAAATGAAAAAAACATAGCAACAATTTGATTGATTTTTAAAAGTATTTTACCTAAAATATTCAATAAAATAAAATCCTAAATTGTATTGCATTAAACACAATATAATTTAATAAAATAAATTTCTAAATTGTAATATGTTAAATGCAATATAGATTTTATTTTATTGAATATATTATGATTAAATGTTGACATCTATTCTAAATTTCCCAGAACCGGTACTGATCATTGCAACTGATTGGGAAATTTACAAAGCTAAATGAGGCATGACATAGCAAATCCACCAAGTTGCAGGAAAATCGACAATTGAGTTATTGTTAGAACCATATTGCTACTTTCCAAGCTTTAAAATGAGGGGTCAATTATCAAAATCGGGCATCGATAACTGGAGTTATTGGACAAAATATACACCAATTTCCTTTGTATTTGTTTATATTTCCTTTTGCTTATTTCTCAATAAATTCCCTTGCGACAATTTGGTGGTTTTGCCATGCCTACCCTCAAATTATTTCTAAGGTGACTACAACTTATAGAGCTTTACATGATATGCCAGTCTACAAGTAGAAGCTTAATTAAGAAACAAATATTTTGATCATATGGTAATTCAGTTGCTACTCTATAGGCATTGAACAGCTTCCCTGCTTCTGCTTCCTGATACTTTGAATTGGAGCATGCATTTGTAATATTGTCTATTACAATTTTACACTATACAAAAAAACAGTATGTACATTATATATAAAATACTGCAGTATATAGAGTACAGTATATACTACAGTTCTTGGTCACTACCTCTGAGCACTCTGGACAAGTGTGTATTCACCTGGGTAGATATTCTGGACAGCAACAGAGGCAGTTTTAAATCAGCATTTAAAACACATTACATTGGTAAGGGTCAATATAAGTGTTAAACATTATTTCTTTTGTTTATTTGCATTTCCACACAACATCAAAATACGTTCATGATTATAATGATATAAACAAAATAAATAAATAGTATCAGTATTATGTGGATAAACAATAAACTTACAATGGACTTTCGACAGAAAGCCCCAGTGGGTCATCACGGTTTCCAACATGTAGTGGTGAAGACGGCCTACTGACGCTTCCGATTCGCTTCTCAAATTGCATCGGCTCATCCACCCAGATAGCCACATCCTGCAGAGGTCCTGGCATGATGTTCAATCCTCGAAATTTGACTGTGCTTGTCCCAATACCACCCGATTTGGTTGCAACTATAACATCCCCATTGCCTTTGCAGTTAGTGGTACGACACACAATCTTGGATGGGGAATGCCACTCAGCTGTTAGTATTACATTTGCATTACAAACGTATAACCCTTTATGCAACAAAAAAAAAACAGTTAATAACCATTGGTGTCGTTTTGGCAATAAATAGGAGGTGAAGATAAATTATAGCTAGAAATAAGAAAGCTTTTTAATTTAAGTCATTATTCAATTGTATATAAAGTCAAACTTGCGCAAGACGAATACTGTAAAAAGTACAGTAGCATTGCAAAAGAATTTGACTTGGGCAAAATTTTACTTAGATATTTTTAATTAATTGGAAAACATGTCAATCTGACTTGAAAAATAAATTTGACTTAGTTGACTTAAAGTCGACTTCACCAGTTTAACTGTATTCTTAAAAATACCCATTGGTATTGACTGTAAATGGCCATAAATAATTCTTACTGATTGAAATTTCTAGAATTTTAATAGGGTTAAACTTAATTAACTGCGGAAAGCAAGGTGCCAGCAATTACATCGGTAATACAGAATGCCGCAATACTTTTGAGGGCTAATCACTGTTCAGTTCCCATAGAGTCGTATGGCCGAGTGGTTAAGGCAGGGGAACCATGAAACCATACCAATAACAACAGTATGGGTTTGAGGCCCACTCGCATCATGGTTCTGGTGGTGGAACCAGTCTTCTCAGATAAACCGTAGGCTCAGTATACACATATGGCTTGTGTGCACTAGAAAGATCCCAGTACACCTTTTGAGATGAGTGGGGGGTTACCCCGATGCACTGGTTCATACAATACCCCTGTTGTAGACGGACAAATGGGCGCAAGTGCAAGCCAGTACTTGCTGCATGACATGATGTGACCCTTAGGGGAGTAGAAAGTCATATGTATAACATCTAGACCATAGCGCCTTGAGACTATAAAGAATAAGGCGGTATATAAATCAAAGTACATTACATTACATTACACTTATAAAAGCAGATTTAGCCCACAAATAAAATATGTTTAGTCCAATAGAGTCATCAATGGCTAATCAACCAGTGGCTTTCAGGTGACCATCTCAAATTTTGCACGTATGGTAACAAAACAATTTTTAGTCAGACTATCCCACAGCTCTGAGCTATTCAATGGTGTCATCATTTGTGAGGTCTCATCACAAAATGAGTCGCATCGTAGGTGATATCAAATTGAGATAATCACCAAAATAGGTTTGAAGTTAATTTTTGAGAAATACACTTTTAATCAATTATGAGTACTGTGGTACTTATTAATACAAAATACGTTTTAGGTCAGTTTTTATCCAGGAAAATGTCCTTTATGCAGAATTTCTGAAATTTATAGTCTTTAATTGTATGTTTTTCAATTACTTTAAGGGAAATTTTTTCTAAACAGTTTTTTAAATGCTCAGATCTTTGAATCTACATATCCAAGGAATGTCATTTAAAGTGTATATTACAGCTTATATTATGGACTAATAGAAGGTGCAAATAACTCAATTTTGGATTTTCCTACCATGCGACTCATTTTGTGGTGAGACCTCACATTTGAAACTACAGCTTTAAAAATCAAAACATTTAAATGGCAATTACTGCAGTCCCAATTGACGGTTTTTTTTTTATCCTTACAGGGTCACTGTTCAACTTTAGCATGGTCTTACCTTTAGACGGTCAACTGGGAACAGTTTTTTAGAATTGGTTGATTTGACATGGAGTGACTTAATAGTTCTGTACCTACCAATCAGATCTTTAGCATTGTTGCCCAGATTTTCACCCCGGATCGTAACCTTGGTACCTGGAGGTCCTTGGTTTGGTGACAAACCTGTGACTTTTGGGGGTATCTTTCCTTTTTTATTTGCCATAGCAAACTCTGACAATGAATTAAAAATAAAATGTATTTAGTACACACATAATGATGATATTGAAAAATACATTAACAAATGTACCCCAATAAAAAGAACGCAAATCGGCAAAGTTGATCCCCTTCAACTTATATTGTGTTCACCCCTTCCCCTAAATATCTTTTTGGCCATCAGAGTTCTCACGCATAGGCATGAGACAATTATTGTAGAGCAAACTCCAGTAAAATGACCCCCAAAGAAAATGTTAATTTGGACTGAAATGCAAAAATGAACAATGCAATGATGCATATGGTGATGGGATTTTGCAGGACACCTCTACTTCCTTCCACTTAAGCCTCTAGTCTAGGACCTGGTTAGGAGGCAGTTTAGAAGCCTAGCCTAGTTAGATCCAACCGGGCGCCCAACCTAGTAGGCCTGGTGCCTACTACCTGTCCGGCCTAGCCCTGCCTCACTCTCCACAAGTTCATCAGGCTACGAAGGATAGGCCTAGCCTACTTTTTATATTTATATCTATCAATTACCTCATTCCTAGCTATTCTACCATTGAAACCCACAAACACCACGTTTTAGGCCCTATTTGAACATAAGAACGTAATAAAAACAAGCCTTTTTGCCTGTGTTTGTTGATATTTTCTGGTTTTTTTTCAAGAACCGGAAAACGCCCTCTTTTTACTGAGGTTGTCTCTTATTAATTTGTTTGTAGTGTATCATATTATTTACAAAAATAAAATGAATAAAAAGAAATAGAAGTTGTAAATAATAATTACTCATTTTATATGTATATTTAGTTATACTTTTAAATATCGATGTATATTTTTTTGTGTTAATTACTTTTTAATAAAAAAAGTTTTGTATAGTTTTCTAGTCTAAAAATGGCAGCCCCCGTAGGAGGAAACCTAGGCCTAGGCTTAAAATTAGGTCGTTTAAGCCGAAGCGTAACATTCATCAATACTGGATTTTCATTTCATTCATCACACAGATTGGCCTCTGATGATCCCAGTTCAAAGGCAAAATTAACTTCATTGAAGAAGCCCAATACCCCGGTTGGTAGATTGGACAATTCAACGAGGGAGGCACAACAACTCGCCGACTCGGAGAAGCACCCACATTCGGAACAAGAAGGTTTGGAAGCATTTCCAAATGATGTTAATCCGGTTACGGGAGAGATAGGTGGGCCTAGAGGTCCGGAACCCACTCGATATGGAGATTGGGAACGGAAAGGCAGGTGCATTGACTTTTGATTGGAAACTTTGCATTCTTCTCAATAAATATGGATTATGTGATGACATGTGAGCTAGGCCTAAACTGGATGGGCCTACTACTATATGCTATATAGGACCATGGCCGAATTCTTCGTCAAAAGACATTTGGCCAACAGACAGCCAACTGGACAGTTTTTGCCTACCAGACATTTCGCTGAATTGCTGAAAATGTTTTTGCCGAATGAATGATTTGCCGAATGGATAGTTGGACTAATTATTAAAAAAACAAAATTCTTTTTTGTACAGTACAGCAGTATACATTAGACAAATAAACAAGAATACGAAAATATACTATAGTACAGTATTCTGTAGTTAATTCATTTCAAGGGATCAATTTTTTTAATGTTTTATATGTTGAGTAAAACATACATTGTTTTTTTTTTGTTTGCATGCATGAGCAAAATAATCTCAATGCAATGGACCTACTTTTACTGTACAGTCAAACTCGCCTAAGTCGACTGTGCATAAGTCGAATATTCGTCCAAGTCGAATTTCCATATGCATTTGAGTGAGGCTAACACAATTAGAATTGAGTAGTTATGATTATTTATTATTCCAATCATAATGTAACCATAATGAAAGTAACAACATTAAAATACAGTACTGTACAATTGTATAAATGCAATAGTGCCAATTTAAATTAATAGTTGAACACTAATACAGCAGTACTTAAATATAAGGAAAACATGTTCAACCTCCTTCCTCATTAGCCTACACTGTAAAAAATTGCATTGTAAAAAAACGGAAAAAATTCTTGCAGCCAGGATGCCAAGAAAATCCTGTAAAATTTTACGAGCATTTACCTGTAAAATTTACGGAATTTTCTTGGCATTCTGACTATTAGGCCTAGGGCTTTTTCCGTAAATTTTAACGGAATTTCGTGTAACAGTAAAATAACCATAAAATTACTGTTCAAAAATACAAATGACCGTAAAATTTACAGGGTTTCCTTGCATCCTGGCTGCCAGGACTTTTTCCGTAAATTTAAAGATTTTTAGACGCGGAAAGCGTCTCTATAAACAGCTTTTCAAAAATGTCTGTCTGTCTGAAGGTATTGTCACGCACGTTTCCATTTTTCATTCCATAAATAATTCCTGATAACCAGCATTGTATGGGTATCACTTTAAATATCTACGATATATGAAACAATCATCATATCGACTTGTTTTACAGTGTAGGCCATGTGCAGCTCCCAAGTCGCCAGGATACCCTGGTGTGACCACTGTCACGGGTGCAGGCTCTAAATGAATGACTCAAACACGGATAGCTATGTTCAGAACGTTTATTAATA
>JAOTQE010097234.1:0-14188 GCA_025631205.1 Nesometra sesokonis
GTTGGATTCCAAATTTTGATGTAATACTAAAATTATTAATAAATATTTATTAAATTCCATGGCTAAACTAAAAAAAAATCTTGTAATTTGGTAATTTGTTTAAAGTAAACTTAATTCAAAGAAAATAATTCCTAAATGTATGTATTTTCTTGAAATTTTGCAACCAGTTTAATTGAAAATTGTAGTCGTCGCTATCGCAACGCTCAAAGCGTAGGCTTATCTCACGCGTATACGCGCATTTTACGCGTGTTTTTCAATGCATTAGATATACACAATTTCTTGATAAAAATCTGCCTAAATCGGCCAGCATTATTCTAAAATTTAACAACTTTCCCCTCACTAGATTTCATGGGACTTTTAGTATGTTATCACTTGAGTGTTTATGTAACATGTACCGTAAAAATTGGTTCTGTTGCAATTAGTTTGAGGTTGAGCATATTTTTTACATAGATTGACTGGACTATCATAATCATCACCATCATCATCATCGTCGTCGTCGTCGTCATCATCATCATTATCATCATCATCATCATCATAATCATAATCATCATCATCATAATCATCATCATACACAAATATGACAAATGATGAATAATGTTGAAAAATATGAAATATTTTCTTAAGAAAAACGTTCGAAAGGACATATTGACCTATAGCATAAATATACATTTAATTATTATTAACATTCTAACATTTATTGCCGTTCAAATTTTAATTCTGTCATATGCCCTAAACATTAGTGGTTAAAAAATAAACCAAGGTAATAAAAGCTCTAATTACGGCTAATAATATAAATGTTAGTCAAATATTATTACGTTTAAATGTCTAAGAAATGTATGTCTTCTTTATCGGATTCCATACCGGTAGTTGATGAATATTTTGAACCGTTGGTAAAACACAAAAGGAACTTATGAATGTATGTGTTTGTATTACTGCAGTGTTTCTATTGATCAATTGTCTATGTAGCCCGAGGTGTTTTTTGCTGTATCGTTTCCTCACCAGTTCACTATGCTGTACAAAATATTATTCGACCTTACACAAGGAAGTTTAAATATATTACTTTGTCTCACTTAACTGACGATACCGCACGGATCATCATTGTCACCGTCGTCATCATCATCGTTGTCGTCACCCTCCTCCTCATCACAATCACCATCACGATCATCTTCATCATCATCATCATCATCAATCATCATCATCATTATCATTATCATTATCATATCATCATTATATTATTGCTGGTAAACAGAATGCAGTTGTATGGGTTTTGTTTTTCTTTCTTGGTAGTTTTAGTTTATGGTATTTCGTTTTATTTAACTGCCACTGCTCTATACTGTAAAGCGCATTGAGGTTTGATGCATAATGCGCTATATAAGCCCAAATTATTCTTATTATTATCATCATCATAATCATCATCATAATCATCATCATCATCATAATCATCATTATCATCATCATAATCATCATCAAAATCATTATAATCATCATCATTATAATCATCATCATAATCATCATCGCCATAATAATTATAATAATAATAATAATCATCCTAATAATAATACTAATAATCATCATCATCATCATAATCATCATCATACAAAATATGACAAATGATGAATAATGCTGAAAAATATGAAACATTTTCTTAAGAAAAACATTCGAAAGGACATATTGACCTATAGCATAAATATACATTTAATTATTATTAATATGCTAACATTTATTGCCGTTCAAATTTTAATTCAGTCATATGCCATAAACATTAGTGGTTAAAAAATAAACCAAGAAGTCAATAATATTAATGATATATCATCTTATAACCCTATAGAATTATGCGTCCTTTTCTTAAACGTCTTTACTTAGTATTCGGTATTGCACCTAAGCATAATTCCTCTTTGCATTTACTCGGCCTACACTTCTAAGTTTTTTTTTTCAAATCGATCTCCGCAATTTCCTTAACCTTTAACTCTTTTAAAGCTTAAAACCTTTATATATTTTGGTTTAATTTTACTATATTTACTGCAGTGGTGTTTGTATATTTTTTCGCTAAGCGCCGGTGAGATTTAACTTTAAATATATTTAATTTTGTATATTATTAATCGTTTCAAATTATTAAAATGTGGCAAAGCATGGGCAAATCTCAAAGTTGTCGCACAGGAATTTATAAGAAGCAAATACACAAAAGGAAATTTAAGGACATTTTTGTATAACTAGTCAAACTACCCGTCCCGTAAACTTTGACCCCGTGATCCTTCATCGGCAATTCTGGTCTGAAACCTACATGCTTCTACCAAGTTTGGCCAAGAAGGGACCATTGACTAGCAAAAAACAATTATTTGATCTTTGACCTCCGTAACCTTGACTTTTGACCCCGTGACCCATCATCGAAAAATTTGATCTGAACCTACATGCTTCCACCAAGTCTGGCCAAGATGAAACCAAGGATAACGAAAAACAGTTATTTGACCTTTGACCCTAGTGACCTTGACCTTTCCAAAAATGAACCTCTCAAGGTCAATTTTGCAGTGAACTTGCATCCACACACCAAGTTTGATAGAGATTGGACCAAGGACATGGGAGGAGTAGAGGAACAGACATACAAACAGACAAACACTGCTCAAATTATAGTATGATGATTCGTTACATAATTTTAGTTAGAGATATCCGATTTCTATTGCCCAGGAACGCAATCAATGAACTAGCATGACGCTTATTTTTGTAATTGCGAGTTCATCTATGATTCTACGATAAATATACTTTCAATATGTGTTTTAATTTCAATTAAAACCTCCGGTCCAATAATACCTGTAACTATATCCAATAAAATGACATTTTCAGATAAACCAAGGTCTAAAATATTTTGTTGCCTAATTGACAACAATATCCCAAAAATTGTTAAGGAATGCATTAAATTACCACAAAAATTGCTTTATGGATAAAAGAAAATCAAATTGCAAAAATATAGTAAAAGCGACCAATTAAACAAACTCTACAACCGATCGCCTTCAATATTTGGTAAAAAATATTTTTGTTGGACCTATTGTTTACAAAAATGCAGGGCCCGGATCCAGGATACAGCAAGGGGTGGGAGCACTATATCCGGCTGGGGTAGGCTTGTTACCCATTTCAAAGAAAATCCCCTAAATCCGTTCATCAAATGTTTCCAATCATTGTCTGTCATTTTATATTTATTAGGTTGTGGGTAAGCCTAAAAACTAGTTATGATTCTATATATGATTCTACACTATACTTTCATCAACGGGTGATTTGATTTCAATTGTTTTTTTTTCAATCGAAACACCAGGTCCTGTAATATCAGCTGTTGTATCTAATCCAACATAATCTATTTCAGATGAAACACAATTGTTTGCAAGATCAACCGTTTCGTAATCACTGTTTTTAATTCCTGGTTGCGAGTGAAAATTATCTATGCTCGAATATAATTTCACACTCTGATTCTCATCAACATAATCTGTTTCAGAAGAAACACAATTGTCAGGGACTATGACAGGATTTACAACTTCGTTATCATGCTCCGTTTTTACCTGAAGATCAACCGAATCCTTGGAGTCGGGATTAATAGAGTTTCCTTCGTTCTCTTTAGTGAGACTTTGCATTTTCCGTGTACGTTTCTTTGTCATGTCAGGCATTGCATACAACGCTTCTGTACTTGAATTATTATTCTCCCTAAGTGAGTTACCTGATGGTTTCACATCAGACGTTTCATCAGCTTTGATATCTGGTTTCAACAAAACAATACTGTCCTCAGTATCGTACCCAGGTTTATTTAGGCCCGAGACTGATTCATTTTCTGAAGAAAGTTGACCACCATTGATATTACTATTTGATGGTATGTAATTACCTTCAGCAGCTTTTAATGATCTTTGGTTATGTTTTTTTGTCATGTCAGGTCTTGCATATAAAGAGTCAGAGATGTCTTTATCAGTAGAATCATCATTTGATTTTTCTTCAGATGTTTTGTTTGGTGAATCTTTGTGTATTTCTGGATTACATTGTGTGTTACCATGACCTACCAACGCTTCACATAGGTCAACCACAGTATGCTCATCAGCGATTTCATCCACGTCGGTTTTGCCTGATGTTTCATTTATTCCATCTTTCGATGGCAGTGTACTTTTGGTAGAATTCTGCCATTGACGTTTCTTTGTCATGTCAGGTTTTGCGTACAAATCATCAGTATCACAGACAGGTCTTTCATTATCAATGGAACAAATATTTTCGCGCGAATTACAAGGATTAATATAGTCTGTTTTGCTGAATGGTGCATCATTGTTTGGGGTATTCATAAGAGGACCTACTTCTTCATATCCATGTCTTTTTCTAGTATCAGATTTTGAAGCCTTTGTAACTACATCCTCTTTATTATTTCCATCATAAGTTACCGTTGTATAATCGTCCTCTACTCCTTTAGAAATTACGTTATCTGATTCTAACGGGAGTGCATCATAGGCGGGGTTATCTTCCTCACCTTCTACCTCTACGTTTAGAATCTCTGTATAAAGCATTCCCATCTCCTCTTCCTGATAACTTATATAATTCGGATTGTCTTCAGACTCAACGTCTGGCATTTCTGTTGACGTAACCTCAACGCTAGTATTATTAGCAGGATGACTTACTTGATCCAAGGTGGTGTGTGTCCGGATACTCGGATTTCCTTCATTACTTCCAATGTTTCCGTTTGAGTTAGTGTCAGAATGCCCGTTTATGTTAGATTCAATTGGTAATTCACAATTCATTCGTTCATTCATCATATATTCCAGTTTCGATTTTACTTTTGACTTGCAACAGCGATTATGACAACTGAAATTAAAAAGAAAATGAATGTAATATTTTGGACATTTACATAGGCCAATTAATATTCTTGTGGCTGAGTGCAGTCAGGTCAACGGAGTGAATGTGGTGGAGTTTAATTTTATGATCATGGTTTATTATAATCGTATTAATCTTGACTTCCGAAAACAATAACAACTGAAAATAGAAAATAGAAAATATAACCTTTACATTCAGATAAGCCTATTAGTAAGATGTGTATTATTTACACATCCTTGCTATTACCAGTTTGTCATCGTCGTATGTAAAATAAAATACAATTATTAGGCGTAAACCAATACAACGTTATATTGATATAGGCTTAATAAAACTAAAAACAACATTAATATTCATGCATACAGAAAATACAAAATGTGCAGAGCCAAGCAAAAGGGGGCATAAGACTAAAAGCTTTCCACCATATTCAGAAGCACTTTACATAAAATATGCATATACATATTGTGTAACAACGATTGTCAAATAACAAGTTCATATGAAAATATTTCTTTATTATACTATTGTTTTGGATTTTAGTAAACTCTTTGATTATGTGAAGTACATTTTGTTTTAATCATGTAGTTATGTAATGTAGTTCGATTTAGCACCTTATGTCTCAAGGCGCTGTGGACCAGATGTTACACATTCATATGACTTTCTATGCCCCTAAGGGTCACGTCATGTCCTGCTGCCCGATACAGGCGTTCATTCATCTGTCCACGGCAGGGGATGTATCGACCAGTACACCGGGGTAACCCCCTACTCGTCTCGAAAGATGTACTGGGTTCTTTATAGTGCACACGAGCCGTATGTATACACTGGGCCTACGGTTTATAGTCCTTATCCGAAAAGACTTGTTCCACCATCAGAACCATGGTGCAAGCGGGTCTCGAAGCCATGCTGTTGTTATTGCTATGGTTCACGGTTCCTCTGCCTTAACCGCTGGGCCATACAACTCGCAAATTCATATTGCATGTATACCTTATTGTGAATCCCTATGGCCTAATTAAAGTAGGGGCAACTTTAAGAAAGAGGAAAGATTATTACAGCAATATTTTGCGTAAAATTCTTTGACCTCTCCATAATATTCCATCAATTATGTTTGTCAGTAACGGCTTATTATACTTCATAGAAATATCAGGAAATAAATGAATTTAAGGAGGAATTAACAGCTGAAATTACTAGTTATAAGTATGAAGAATAATTGTTTTATAGATTCAGCACTGTATTAAACTGGAGAGCATACATTCTTAGAGAATAGTTCGTTACCAGCAGTGTATTTTCCTGAATTAAAGTTCATTCTAGATATATATTTTATTTCATATGTATATTATTATTTTTGCTATTTATTTTATTTATATTTCATTTGTCTTATTTATCTTCAAAATATAAAAAAAATAAAGAATAAATGAACGAAATTAAAAATACAAATATTTCATTTACTGAGATTACTCATAACATACGTACCAATATAGACATATCAAGGCAATAATAATTGCTACCGAGGATGGAACTACAATAAAAATCAAACCTATAAAAAGAAAATAAAAATATTAAACTTTAACTTTCAAGTTTGATCTTTGATTTTATGAAGTAGGTCCAGTGAACTGAGAGGTAATGTGACCTCCACTCCCACCGAATAATAAGCCTATGTAAACTTAGGTCGTCGTTTCTCTCTCACGTGAATTGTCCAACTCTTCCAAGACTGATTTCACATAAAATAGTAATGCCAACTTTTTTTAAACATTGCAATGTGTTTGTAAGTACAGTCGACATACAGATTTGCATATCAGTCTGGCTAGAAAGTATTTGTAAGTGAGAGATTCTAAGTGAGAAGTTTCATGAAAAGTGATAAAATAAAGCCTGCAAAACAATGTTTGTTTATCTTGTACTCTGCTAAAACATACTGTTTGTATGAACGAAGTTGATGAGTGAAGTGCAAAAACAAACAAACAAAAAATAGAAAAATATCAAGGATGTACTAGCCGCTTTTTACATCACGCTCTATTTTAATGACGTCATTGACTGAAGATTTTTACTGTAAAATAGGTTTGTGGAAGAGAAGTGTTAGAATGGGAAGGCACTTTATGTAATAGGTATTAACTTCCATAAACAATGCAGGACTTAGGTAATAGTAATACTTTGTTATGTTATAAACCGTATTAATAATGAAAATTTACTTGGAGACTAATTAAGTTACCAGCCTTCCCATCCTATTTCTAGGGTTCGTATCCTTTCAGAAGCCTTATACTATCAACATTAAGTACATTTCTACAGTCTTGTGACGAGATTAGTTTAGAGGAAAATGTTGATCACCTACAAGTTTGTGATAATTTCCTCTTAACCACACGCCAAAATAAATGTAACAAATACAATAAAAAACATCCATAATTAGATAAAATTATCTCCCAAATAGCAATATGACAAAAACAAGCGTAACCGATTACAGCATCGTTTTCTTTCTATCTAACAGGTCGCCTGAATCCTCAGTTACTGAAAACTTCATTAGACCTATTAGATAGTCTGAATAGGCCTAATAACATAACAAATTTGTTGATCTATGAATTTTATGAGAGATTTAGTTGGGTTTTATGTTTAAGTCATTCCTTATTAATGAGCCATTAGTTGGAACATTTGAAAATTTGATCCTGATGACCACAGGTTGGAATGTGGGAGGTGTTTGTCAGTAGTTCTTAATGACAGAGTATAGTTTCAGTAATGTAGTCTTGACTCCCTATTAGGTATTTTTGTCCTAAATTGGACCACTATAAACGTGTTTTTAAAACAGAATGCCCTTCAAGTGACCCCAGGCTTGGATGTGGGATGTCATTGATTCTTAAGGACCCACTGTAATTGCATTAATGTAGTCTTTTAACTGCTTTTAGGTGTCTTTATACTAATGACCACTTAATTTCAACTTAGCTACTAAACTAAAGACAACTTAGCCGCAGTTGATTGTGGCGTTGTCTACAATTTTAAAGACAAGTTCAATAGTGTTCTATATGATACAGACAGTTATCATAATTTCCACTGAATGACCTTTAATCCCCAAATTCGGAAAAAATCAAATTTAGTTCTTTTTGATCCGGACTTGCGGTCAAAGGACATTAAGTGCCATTAGACTAAAATATCAAAAGGCAATACAAATACTGCAATACCGCAATCAAACTTGACACCTCGACATCCCAGCCTTGTGTCAAGTGTTAATTTGAGGTTGTTAAGGTCGTATTTTTGTAACTGTCAAATTTAGCTCATCGGGAATTATACTTAGGACCGTCTTAACATAAAATACCCATTACCCCTAATGGTAACCATTTGAAATTTGTTTTTAAATGTCATGCTAATGCCCTTCAATTGACTTTTGATCCCAAACGCTTGGTTGAGATGTAAAAGGTGTCCATGGTCCTTAATTTCAAGTTTAACTTTATTTAACTCTAGTTTGGTATTTTGTTTCTTAGGACCTCTGAGTGATCTTTGACCCCAATTGCGGATCCGAGCAACCGTGATGACAAAGATACGGTTAGTTCAGACATGTCTGAATATTTGTAAGTCGGCTCAAAATATTTTGAGATATGAATGCAGACGCACACCCACCCCACCCATCCACACACACACACACACACATACACACCCACTGACGGATGCAATACCCTTCAGTCACCCATGGAGCGCCGGTAAACGACAGAAGGCAACGAGTGTTGTTAGTTCACCAATATTCCAACATCAAAATAAATGTAAAACTGCATTATTGTACAACTTCCTCATTTCAGAAATGTTTTTTCCTGGTTTATTCCCTGTAAAATACGCTTCAACATTAGGTGAAATAGGCTATTGTGTTGCTTTAAATAAAAAAAATAAATTTAAAAATAATACTTTAAATGTACAATGCCCATTTACACGTAAAATAACATTCTTTTACAACTTACTCATTTCAGAAGTGCTTTTTTCTGATGTATTCCTTGCATGAGTCGTTTCAACAACAGATGACGTTGACTGTTGGGTTGCTGTAAAACAAAACTATAAATTTAAAATAACATTTTAAATAAAGTACACTATTAATTATTAGTCCATTAGAGAATGGCTAAAATAAACATAACCAAAACAACGTAAAACTGCAATCTTTTACAACTTACTCATCATTTCAGAACTGTTCTTTTCTGGTTTATTCTTTGTACGATTTGTTTCATCAACTGGTGATGCTGGCTGCTGGGTTGCTGTGGAACAAAACACTTAGATTTAAGAACAATACTTCTCAATATATTGATATATTATATATACTATATATAAGCTAGAAAGTAACAATTTATAAAAAGGAAAATAACCATAATAGCCAAAGAATGTGTCCAACATGATAATACTTCAGGCTACAATCAACGTTTATTGTCTTCTTTCGATATAATTGCCTTTTAAGGAATGATCTGATTATTATAAAGTCTGTGAAGGATATTAGGAAGAATAAAAGAGGATAATAGAATATCTATTTTTAGAGATTTTTACCTCGAGTTCTTTGATCTGTGTTTTCAAAAACTATATTTAATATTTAGCTTTTCTGGTTTGATTAAGGTAGTAGTATCATCTGCATACAAAAAAATATATTATTCTGGAAGACACGTTAATGTGTTTTGAAAACAAAAAATTGGCAAAAAACCCTTTAGAGACGCCATGTGTTAATGCTAAACTGTTGTAAAATGTATATAAAATGTATCTAGTATATCGCAATCTGTACGAGAGGCAACTTTTAAAAAAGCTTAAGTGCAACTCCACGAAAGCCATATTGTATAATTTGAGAGGAGTATTTTATGGTATGGTGTCGAGGACCTTTGATAGGTCAATAAATGCACAAATGTTTTTTTTTTTCAAAGGCATCTAACATTTTGTTTGTGATGTGTAAAAGAGGTCATTGACGTGTCGTATCATTTTAAAAGTCATGATGGAGAGTATTATTATTATGTTCCCGCAACCCTTTGCTTGTCAATGGTTTTATATTGCGGGGAATAGTTGCGATGATGTTTGGTTGCGATGATACTATTCTGCTTCAGTCATGTTTTCCGTTTTTAATTATTTGGTTAGAATGAGATCTTTAGTTAGGAAGGTTGCTTCTTTATTCTTGTATTATTTAATTTCTTGTTTCTAGTGCATTGGGACTTCGGTGTAATGCGCTAAACCCCATTACATCATTTACAATGAATGACTATAAGTTCTGTCATATACAGTATGTGTTCAAATGTTTATTTATTGCGTTGGGATGTTATGAATATTAAAACATTAAATTAAATTAACCAGTTAACACAATTAAAGGAGGGGCAAATACAGAATTTAGTATCATACTAGAATAAAAAAAGAAACAGTACAGTAGCCATACACTGTATTAATTAATGTTGCAACTTACTAATTTCAGTAATGTTTTTTTCTTGTGTATCCTCCGTTGGGTTTGTTCCAACAGGTGAGGCAGGCTGCTGGGTTGCTGTAAAACAAGACATTTACATTTAAAAGAACATTTTAATAATGGGTCCATAACGAATTGTTGTGACTAGGGGTAGTTAAGGTATTATAATGTGATGTGGGGACGCCTACGCTGGTATATTAAAGTGAATTAATTCAATTGAATTTGCATATATTCAGCAAAAATGTTCGTTTTATCGAATTACCAGGAACTATAAGGCACTATTCTTATGTAAATGTAAGACCTTCAGAAAAAAATCTCACGTGAATTGTTCAACTCTTCCAAGACTGATTGCACATAAAATAGTAATATCGATTTTTTTAACATAAATGTGTTTGTAAGTACAGTCGGCTTTCTGATTTGCATATGTGTCTGGCTAGAATGTGTTTGTAAGTGAGAGATTCTAAGTGAGAAGGTTCATGAAAAGTGATAAAATAAAGCATGCAAAACAATGTATGTTTATCTTGTACTCTTGGTTGCTAAAACATACTGTTTGCATGAACGAAGTTGACGAGTGAAGGACAAAAAGAAAACAAAAAAAAAAAACAAACAAAAAAAACAAAAAACAAAACAAAAATAGGTTTTTATATCACACTCCATTTTAATGACGTCATTGACTGAAGATGTTTCTGTAAATAGGTTTGTGGAAGAGAAGTTTTAGAAAGGGAACGCACTTTATGTATTTTTTTTCCTTTAGTGGGAGTTTCACCCACGTTTATTTCAATCTCCAATTCATTTTTTTTCTTCTTTTCTTATGATCATGTGTATAATATTATAATTTAGTTAGACAGAGCTTTGGTACTACAAGTTCAGTATTATACAATATAAAAAATTATTGTCTTACATGGTGGTGAAATATAGTAGCACTTTATGAAATGGGTATTTCCTTTAATAGTAATACTTTGTTATATTATATATCACAATAACAATGAAGCTGTACTTGGACATCAATTAAGGTACTTTCCCATCCGAAGTCTAGGGTTCGTATCCATTCAGAAGCGGAGTTTTAATCTATCAAAATTAAGTACATTTCTACAGTCCTGTGACGTGATTAGTTTAGTTAGAGGAGCATGTTGATCACCTACAAGTTTGTGATAATTTCCTATTAACCACGCGCCAAAATAATTTAACAAATAAAAAAAAAACATCTTTAATTAGACAAAATTATCTCCAAAATAGCAATATGACAAAAAAAAGCCTAAACGATTACAGCATCGCATATTTTTTTTCTAACATGAAATCCTGAATCCTTATATTTACTGAAAATTGTAGTAGACCTATTGGAAAGTCTGGATAGGCTTAATAACATTACAAGTTTGTTAATCTATGAATTTTATGAGAGATTTAGGTGAGTTTTATGTAAGTCATTCCTTATTAATGAGCTTTTGGACCATTTGAAATTTGACCCTGATGACCACATGTTGGAATGCGGGAGGCTTCTGTCAGTGGTTGTTAATGACAGATTATAGTTTCAGTAATGTTGTCTTGATTCCATATTAGGTATTTTATCCTAAAGTGGACCACTATAAACTTTTTTTTAAATGCCCTTCAAGTGACCTCTGACTCCAGGCTTGGATGTCAGGTGTTTTTATGGACCCTCTGTAATTGTATTCATTTAGTGTTTTAACTGCTTTCTATGTGTCTAATGACCACTTAATGACCTTTGACCCTAAGTCTCGAGTAGCACCAAATTTCGAGACAACTTAGTCGCAGCAGATTTTGGCGTTGTCTAAAAATATGAAGTAAATCAGCTCAATGTTTTACGGTATATAATGCAGATTAGTTATCGCAATGCCCATTTAAACATAAACATAACCTTAAACATAATGGCCCTTTAATGTCCTTTGATCCCAAATCCGGAACATAAGTCCAACACCTTAGGATAATGTTTATTTTTGATCAATGAACTAAATTTTAAAGTTTTGAAAATTTTATGCATTCATTTTATTCCCTTCAATTGACTCTTGACCAAAACACTTGGTTGGGATGTTGGAGGTGGCCATGGTCCTTAATGTCCAAGTTTAAATTTATCTAACTGTATTTTGGTATTTTTATCCATAGAACCTCTGAGTAACCTTTGACCCCAAATGCGGATCCGCACCAACCGTGATGACAAAGATACGGTTAGTTCAGACATGTCTGAATATTGTTAATCGATCCAAAATGTTTTGAGGTATGAAACACAGATATCCACCAGTACCCCCACCCCCCCCCCACGCCCCAAAAACACACACCTACACAGACAGATGGAATAGCCTATATCATCCATGGGGCGCGGTAAACGACGGAATGGCAACAAGTGTTATTAGTTTAGCAATATTTAAGCATCAAAATAAATGTTTTTCCTGGTTTATGCCTTATAAAATTCGTTTCAATAGTAGGTCAAATAGGCTGTTGGGCTGCTTTAAATCGAAACAATTAAATTTAAAAATAAACTGCACAATGGCAATGCACACATAAAATAACATTCTTTTACAACTTACTCATTTCAAAAGTGCTTTTTTCTGGTGTATTCCTTGTGTGAGTATTTTCAACAAAAGATGACGTTTGCTGTTGTGTTGCTGTAAACAAAACATTAAATTTAAAATAACTTTTTTTTAAATAAAGTACACAGTATATACTAGCAGAGAATGGCTAAAATAAAATCAATCAAAACAACGCAAAACTGCAATTTTTTACAACTTACTCATCATTTCAGAAATGTTCCTTTCGGGTTTATTCTTTGTAAGGTTTGTTTCATCAACTGGTGATGTAGGCTGTTGGGTTGCTGTGGAACAAAACAATTAATTTTAAGAATAATATTTCTCAATATACTGATATATATATATTGTATATAAGCTAGACAGTAAAAATTATAGAAGAGAATAACAATTGTAGTCAAAGTTTTCCAACAAGATACTATATTAGACTACAATCAAGAACGTTTGCCTTCTTTCAATATAATTGGCTTTATCTGCTTAAAAAAGTAAAGAGTAAAATGTTTTTTTACAGTAATTTAGGAAGGAATGACCAGATTACCATAAAGTGTGCGAAGGATATTAGTACATTTCTCTAAGTTAGGGCCATTCTTTTATCTATGTTGGAACCATGGAGGAACTAGTGATTTCAAACTCGAGTTCTTTGATCTGTTTTAGAAAATTATCTATAATAAGAATAATTGTTACAACCGGTAATGTAGAAAATTCCAGCAAATGTAGAAACGTCAGCTAAAGTAGAAACTATCAACAGCGTGCGTAAAAAAATCCCAGCTAAAGTAGAAACGTCTACAGCATATGTAGAAACGCGATAATCGGTCCCAGCTAATGTAAAAAAATCAACAGCATATGTAGAAACGAAATTGCCTCACAGCTAATGTAGTTAGGGTTCCCAGCTAATGTAGAAATTGACTAAAAAAAATTAAGAGGCCAGTAAATGATTTTAATGTTTATAATTTTATAGACACTACTGTCTTACATGTAGAAATCACGTGACCTGTCACGTGAGATATTTTTCAGATTTCTATTTAGATTGCGTTTCAGACATTTAATTGTGAGGTTGGGAGTTTGAGTCTTTGGACAGTTGTTTAAGTTATCTTATGCTATGCACGTTACCCAATTTTGCTTCTCTCTACCCAGGTGTATAAATTGGTACCTAGAAGGTAATAATGCAATATGTGCTGATTACAGCTGCAACATTGTTGAATGGATTGAGTTCCATAGATTGTTTGTCTTCAATGACTGGGGGTAATAATTGTAAAGCACTTAGATTAGAGGCCTTGGCAATAAGCACTAGAGAATAATGTTAAATATTATTCTAAAAAATATGGTTTGCGATCCGTTCATATTGGATAACGATACGATAGCAATTTCAAAGTAAAATATTACATTTAATTATTAATGGTGAAGCTTATAAGTATGCATTTTAAAGGTCACATCGTTA
>JAOTQE010097245.1:0-14188 GCA_025631205.1 Nesometra sesokonis
ATTTATATTTTCATGGTCATAACTTATGTATTTCTTTAAAATAAGCAAGTTAATTTTAAATCCCATTTTTTTTGTCATTTTTCATGTGACAATACATCTTTAACTAAAAGACACTTGTCATGGGCCATTTCATAAGGGTGGTGGAAGTGGCCTGAGATATAAACTTTTTAAAAAATATTAATAAAAAAATGGTTTTAACTAAAAAGCACTTGTCATGGCCCATGAGGTTGGTGGAAGTGGCCAAACAAGGTATTTTTTAGTCTTGAATAATGCGTACCATATTTTTAATTAATCTAGATATCTCTACAAGAATCAGATAAGTGTAATAGAACCTGGTGCCTTCAGTGATAATCCTCTTGAGCGACTGTAAGTATCACCAAAGACCGCGTTTCTGCAGGAAAAAAATTATCCGATAAATTATTAATAATAATAATAATGCTGTACATTTAGATACATGCCAGTATCCATCATGGCACTGTAGACCAGATGTTACACATTCTTATGACTTTCTACTCCCCTAAAGGTCACGTCATGTCATGCAGCCAGTACTGGGTTGTACTAGCGCTACTTGAGCTGTCTACAGCAGGGGTCATGCATGGACCAGTACACCGGGATAACCTCCTACTCGTCTCGAAAAATTTGACCGGGTTGTTTAAAGTGCACATGTGCTGTTTGTGAACACTGGGGTTACTGTTTGTAGTCCTTATCTGAGAAGGCTTGTTCCACCACCAGAACCATGGTCCGAAGGGGTCTCGAACCCGTGCTTTTGTTTATGCATGGTTGATGGTTTCACTGCCTTAACCGCTCGGCCAAACAACTCATACATATTGCAATAAAAATTATCAAATAAAGTGCTGCAGAAACGTTACTTTTTTTCAAACTTCACTAGGTTTGGTGTTTTAAAAGGTATAATGCTTAAAATTTGCAAATATAATTTACCAGGTCTTTGTCTTTAAATTCTGAAAATGGCAATGTTTTACTTTTGATACACTTGTCACAGTGACAAAAATAAAATGTAATTCAAAAAATGATTCGCCAGATGGTAAGTGTCATTTATGGTGCAGTGCCAAAATGTCTCCCTGACTGCAGATGTCTTTACAAAGGAACAATTATATATTTCAACAAGATGACACACCCTTGCACACTAGAATGCAGCTCAAAACTTTGCAGAGGCTTTTAGTACAATAAAACCATGTGTTTTAGTCAGGTGTAAAATGTAGGCTAGTCCTCCACAATGTGTCATGCTACATCAAGCACAGAATGCTGCCCTCTTGCATGCAATCCTACCTAAACTACCTAACTTCTATTTTTCCAGACTGACCTTGTTTTTTATGTCTATGATAATGTTATATTGTAAAATAGTGTTGTTTTCTTTACAGGTATCTGTTTGATAACAATTTGAAAGAGATATCACCAAATTTATTTCAGACATCTTCCCGTTCCGTGTTTGAGTTGTAAGTTATTTTAATAATTATCTTAATTACCATTACCAGGGGCATGTTAATTGTTAGTTTTATTGTACCATGGAAGTATATTTAATACCTCCCTGATTATACCATACTGTTACCATAAAGGTATTCAGGGGGATACCCCAGTTCCAGTGGCGGCGCTATGGGCAGGGGGAATATCATGCAGCAAGTACTGGCGAGCACTTGCGCCATTCGTCTGTCCACAACATGGGTAGTGTATAAACCAGTACATCTGGGTAACCCCTCACTCATCTCGAAAGGTGTACTGGGTTCTTTATAGTGCACACTAGCCATATGTGTACACTGGGCCTACGGGTTATAGTCCTTATCCGAGAAAAATTGCCTCAAACCCATGCTATTGTTATTGCTATGGTTTACGGTTCCCCTGCCTTAACTACTCAGCCATACGACTCGCACTAAATACAATAGTATAACTCCAGAAATTTGTATTCTATCGTGTTGAAGCTCAATTACACTGAACCGCCATGGGAGTGAACAGTAAGTGACACCGAAGCCACTTTTACACAGACAATACCGCAATGTTACCATAACCATGACGACGTTATTGCCAGTCTAAATCCTTCACATAGAAGGTCAAATTCAAATTGGCAGTTTTTACCACTATTTCCAACTGACCAGCTTTTTGTGCTTCACCGCGTGAGACAGCATTTATACAGTGCACACACATCCGGCCAAAATCAGTAACAGCAATATAACAGTATATTTTTTGGATTTTTTCGGTGTTATAGAACACCAAGGATAAGCTACGAAAGTCCGAAGTGGACTTATTTCCAGTGGGATCTTTCTGGTCGTGATTGGGCATTACACCGGGAGACAACCTCCTACTATTTTTCAAAGAGTGCACTTTGATCTTTAACGTGCACATGAGCTATATTGTAACCGGGACCAACGGCTTAATGTCTCATCCAAAAGATGGTTGACTAGATTTTCGTGACATGAAACTCATTTTGTGGTGAGATCTCACAGTTGTTAGCAGCTCTCTTATAGGTCAGGTGGCACATTTGGAGATGGTACTGGATCATTTTGGGGGTTGTCATTAAAGGTAAAACCACAAAAACCATCATAAAAATAATCAGCCACAAAATGAAGTGCTTTACAGTGATTTCTTCCTTTTTTTTCTCAGGCATATCTTCTTCAGTCCTGTCAAAGCTATTGATCCCATGGCATTTACAGAGTTAGCAGAAAATGCTCAGATGTAAGCTTTTTAAGAATAAGTATTACGTTTTTTTATTCCTTCCTAATGAACTAGTGAATAAAAAGAAATGTCTGACAACCCAAATTTTGATGGTACCCATGTACTGTATTCACTTTTTTTGTTAGTACAAAACAATTTTGTTGACCCTACTACTACAGCTGTATAAATAATACAGTCAACTCTCCCAATACCGGACACCTTCGGGCCGGTAATTATTTTCCGGTTTTCTGGAAAGTCCGGTTTTCTGAATTTAGAATTAAGATAATAGAATAGGAATAGGAAAAATTTGGGACTTTTAAAAAAGTCCGGTTTTTCGTGAATTTCGGTTTGCAGAGAGTCCGGTATTGGGAGAGTTGACTGTACCAGGGGCAGATCCAGAATTGTGTGAAATAGGGATGCCCTTTTCACGGCGAGACAGGGGTGTTACCTTTTTAATTCTAACAAGCAAACACGTTTTTTCTTACTTTGCATGTTTTTTTAATATTTTCTGCTAGAATTGCCTGAAACTTGTTTGTATTTCATTTTTTTCGGGGGGGGGGAGGGGGTAAATATTACAGGGGGAGCATGTAATATAAGAGGTGGCTCCATGTATTACGATGATGTGGGAGGGGGGGCGCAGATGCACCACCTACATTGGCCCCTGAATACCACTACTGTATTTACTATTTTACTTAAAGCAGATGATATAAGTATCCAGCTTGGTATAATTATGTTTAAAGTTGTAAATAATTTAAACCCCCATCTTGTTTAACTTTTTGAAATTTAAATATTTCTCATAGCTACTATACAAAATACAAAAATCTATTACATCCGAAAAAGAGAGATCTCACTTGTACAAGCCTTAATGCAATTTCTATTGGACCACAGTTTTGGAATTTACTCAACGATGAAATAAAAAGCTGCAATACAGTTCTTAGTTTCAAACGTAACAATTTTTACTCAGAAATTATTAATATTAAATTAACCATTGTTAAATAACCACCTCTGCCGTGTTGAAACATAGGCCTGTTTTTTTTTTTACTATTAATTTAAATGGTTATGATATAATACAAATTAAAAAAATAGTGTAAATAATTAAGCGTAGTTAAGTCAGGGGTCCCACATTGTACAAACCCACTTGGTTTCTTGGGACTTCTTTTCATCACTCACCTTTTTCAACATTTGTATATATTTAATTATTGATGAATAAAACATTTCGTATTCGTATATAATTCACAATTATGGGTATATTGTTATTTCTTTTTACTCTTTAGTATTGGAACTTGTAGTGAACTGCAGTCTATTCCAAGACTACAAGCAAATGTATCTCTGTGAGTGTTCGCTATATTATTTCTATTTAAATACTTGTGTTCATTATACATATGAATTCTTTGGATGTCCATCCTTATCAAAGATAACTTGAGTAGTTTTGCAACAAATCAGTAAACAGTTTGTAATACGATGTTGAGTATTCCATTCAAACAATTCTAAATTTTTTTTTATGGGCTGGGCATTTAAAATCATATGATACACAAACTCTTTTACTGTCATTGAATGGTACTACCGGCCCATGATAAAAATGTTTTTTTAATTATTTTCTTAAGCCGGGCACTCACTGCATTGTGTGGTATAGGTATACGAGTCTTCTACTAGTCAGCCAAGAGTTTTTAGTAATTCAACAGGGAAATCACTAAAAAAACGGTCGGCTGACGAATAGAAAACTGTCATTGCGTCTGGGAACCACACACACAGGGAGCGACGGTTTAGCCGCAAGACCATCGTACGACCGTCGCACAATGCAGTGAGTACCCGGCTTTTGAGTTTACATTAAATATTGTTGGTTAATACAGGAAATGCATTGGAGAATTTAGCGTGCCACGACTGCAGTTCCCAATGATTATGTGTAACAACTTGAGAGGCAATGGTTACAGATGCAGTACTGGGTTTAGAGTATGCTTTTGCGAACCTTGCCATAAGGGATACTACGGAGAAATCCTTAGCTATGATTGTATCCCATGTCCACCAGGTAAGAGTCATGATTCAAGTTTCTACCAAAGATCTTACAATGTAAAGATAGCGCACTGGCCCATTTCAGGGGCAGATTTAGGGGGAGCAACCCCCTATTATCGTCAAAATGCAGTTGCCCCCCCCCCCCTTATATTAGGTGCGCGGTTCTAAAATTCACCATATAAACCCAAAATATGGGCCAAAATAGGGTACTAGAGCAGTAATATGGGGAAATATTTTTTTTTTGTTCGTCAAAATAAAACTGGCAACCACACCCACCCGGACTTGGAAAAGTGCACCCTCCTTTCGTTGGATCCTGGATTCGTCCCAGCATTTTTGCATGGAATTTCTGTAATACGTGTAGAATGCCATCAAACGCTCAAATCTACTCCTTATTCTGCAGGGGGCGCTATAAAATGTTTTTTTTTTTAATTTTCATTTTTATAATACAGTGGAGCCTCGATTTTACATACCTCAATTTTATAAACCCTCAATTTTACATACTCCTAAATTTAACTAAAAATGGCAAAGTATTAAGCTTTAAACATTTTAACTGGATGTGGTATTAAAAACGTGTTCAAATTAGCCAGTACTTATAGATTTTTGTATACTTAAAATCGTCTAGGCCTAAACAATGGGTAGTAGTAAATAAATGAGAGAATTAATGAACAAACTTATAAAGAGACCATAAGTCAATTTTACAAACCCCGAGATTTACAAACCCCATCTGGTTTCTTACAGTATGTAAAATCAAGGTTTTACTGTAGTTATTTAAAATAATTATTATTTGAATTTATTTTCCAAAGGGGTGAATTTTATCTGGATATTTATATTATTTCATTTGTATTTAAATAAATCATTTTTGTTCGCAATATTTTCTACCTGCGCGTTTGTTACTCCTTATTTTGTAGCGGGTGCAATTCCATAGCATTATGCACTGGAATAGGCAAGCGGGCTATCTTTACATTGTAAGATCTTTGGTTCTACTGTATTACAATGAAAAGGCCTAAAAAATCTGTATGTTGCCAAAGTACACAATTTTTAAAAACTTTGATGGCTTAGTTGATTGGGAAATCTTTTTTATAGGCACTTGTTACTGTATTGTCAGTAATGTGACCTTTTTGTTTCTGTATATAACTTTTAGCACAACTGTATTCATTACTAATTTTATGCATTTAGCCAAAATGTTGGTGTTCTATAAGTCCGATTTGCTTAAACTTTCTAGACTGCAAGATTGTAACAAGATGGACCGTATTGATTTTGAGCCTTCTTCAATTATTAATTTGTACATTATTTTCACCATGGCATTTTTTTTAAAGCCATGGTACAGCAAAGTCCTGGCCAATTTTTGGTTTTTTTTTGTCATTTGGGTTTATAACTGAATGATTGTGGATAGTCTATAATATTAAATTCAGTATTGCAGTGATTGATAAATATCAAAGTTTGTGTTTTGAAAAATAACCGTTAAAATACTCATATTTTGCACTTTTTCACTCAAACTTGAACCCGATAATTTGCACCATGAGGAGGCTATCCTTGTACAGAGCAGTGTAAAAGGAGTATTTCTAGTTTTAAATTGTATTTTTTGTCTCTTATAGGTGGTTATTATCTAGATGAAATTGGTGTCTCAAAAGGCTTTACTTACTATGAAAACTGTAAACCATGTAAAAATGGTACATACATCTCCCCAGAACAAGCTCCCGGCAGATCTCCTTCGGATTGTCAAGTCTGTCCATTCGGTACCCAAACAAATCGGGTGGCTGGATCCCGAGCATGTCGTTGTATAGACAATTACTATCGCATGTACCGGTTTGGAAGTTGTACCATCTGTACTACAAAAGGAATATATTGCCCTTTTGAATATCAACAACTTAAGGAAGGTTTTTGGTGGTATTGGGAGTCCCTTGATGATTTTTATCAGTACTCAAATTTCACTTGGGCTCTCAAACAAGAAAACTATAAAATGCCTGGTGTTGCGCAGCATCTTAATTTCTCTGGTTCCTTACCGTTTGCTCAGCAATGCCCGAGACCGAAGAGTTGCCCCGGTAATACAATAAACACTAGCTGTGCTAATGGTTTTACAGGCTGGATGTGCACACAATGCGAGGATGGCTTTTTTCCTTGGTTTGACTCCTGTAATGAATGTCCTTCAGTTTGGCATTTTTTCCTGGTGTATGGAATAATCATATTGGCTCTTGTAATTCTCACTGGTTTGATCTTGTGGGTTGATTCCAAACGAAGTAACGTCAGTTCAGAAGTAAGAACCACAGCAGATATGATCCTGGCAAGAGCTAAAATTGTGATTGGGTTTTATCAAGTTCTGGCTGGAATATTTAGTACCCTGAGCTACATTCACTGGCCCCCAGCTCTGGCAAACATCGGACAACATTTACAGAACATTGCCATGAATATCATCAAGATAGCCAGCCCTCAGTGTCTTGACCCTCGGTTCAAGATGAATGCCTATCGTGAATTAATATTCGGAATCACATTTCCAATATTTGTGATATTATCAACATTCCTGATTTACATTATTAAGAAGTTCATTTCAAAATTAAAAATGGCAAAATGTGATGTTTCATCAAAAATGGCAGAAACTAAGCGGCTCTGTTTTCAGTATACACTTTCGTTGCTTTTCCTAACATATCCCAACTCATGCAACACAATTTTCTCACTGTTTTCCTCCATCTGTGAACACTTCTGGCTGGATGAAACACAGATCAACAAGCAAATGAGATTGAAGTCAGACTATTCTATTTCATGTGAAGATGAAAGTTACAAAATTTTTATGTATGCAGCATATGTAAGCCTGATATACGTCATAGGCTTTCCTTTAGGATTGCTATTTCTACTTTGGAAGTTCAGGTGCAGATATGACCAATCTACCAATCTGATAGGTGATAAACTATCAGAGAATTCAGAAGATTTGGACATCATTTTTTATCAAGACCCTAGCAACGCGCACCTAGGTAACAATGATGTAAGTGATCTGGATGATACGACATCACACCATGCATCGAGTCAGGAAATCATCTTAAAGAAAAAACCAGATTCCTATGACCCATATGGCGTAAGAGCTTTCCACGAAAGTTACAACTCGCGTTGTTGGTTTTGGGAGATTGTTGAATTGGGGCGCAAACTTACACTTACATCGCTTGTCATCTTCTTTGGTTCAACGAGCAGAACACAGATTGGAGCCGCTGCATTTCTGGCCATACTATTTTTGATATTACATGTTGCATTCCAGCCTATGAAAGACAACTTTGAGCACTGGTTACAGTTACTGTCGTTGGCTACCATTGTGCTGAACCTACTAATTGGCGTGATATTGATGGTTCCTGTTAACGATACCAGCAAACAAAGCGCCGTGGATCGAGCTGATGATGTTGGTGTTCAGATAATCCTTGTGTTGGTTGATTTTGGAATTATCTTACTGTTCACAGGTGAGTTTAGCTGCATTTATTCAAGATTTGGAGTGGTGCTATAACATACCTACCAACTTTTTTTGCCGGCAATGCACGAGATAAACCCCGGCACCAGTGTTGGGGCCACATTTTCTCCGATTTTGATCTGACAAGCAAAAAAACTCCACACATCTGCCCATTTTTTTGTCGTTTCTGTCTAAATTACCACTGTTTTGGGTGCTGTTTTACCATATTTTGCTTTATATTGTCTCATGTGTGAGAAAAACTTGAATGACTGTCTATGCATTAGAATTCTGCTAATGCATGAGAAAAGTTATCTGCGAGTGAGACGTCCAAAATAGTCTCCAATGCGTGAGACTTGCACGTAATGCATGACAGTTGGCAGGTATACTATAGGTCATTATCTTGCATGCTTGCTTTCCAATTTTAGGTTCAAACTGAACTACTTCAGATTCTGTATCTTAATTTAACACCACCACTCTCTAAGTCTAATAGTGAGGCTTAGTTTCCCTTTAAAAAAAAACCATCTGACTAGGTGGATATACCATGTTAAATTACTAGGGAAATCTACCTAGCACCACAGAAAACTACCTAGTAAGGTAGTACAGTCAACTCTCCCAATACTGGACACCTTCGGGCCGGTAATTATTTTCCGGTTTTCTGGAAAGTCCGGTTTTCTGAATTTAGAATTAAGATAATAGAATAGGAATAGGAAAAATTTGGGACTTTCCGGTTTTTCGTGAATTCTGGTTTGCGGAGAATCCGGTATTGGGAGAGTTGACTGTATATAATTACCCTGCCTGGTGATATTATTAATGCCTTAAGGTTTATTGTAAACAATGGCTGTACTTTCCTATTTATACTTATAGATCATTGCTTAACATTCTCGGTAGTATCTCTTGATATGGTAGTTTAGGGTTAACCCTTTTAACTACCTTTATCCACTGTGTCACTACCATTATCTACCATGTTAACAGTTATTTTTTTTAAACAGAAAGCGTGGTATAATATCTTACCCTGAAAGTTTCAAGAAATCCTGTTGTATGTGTGACAACATTTATGAATTCCTCGGATGTAATTTTGAATAAAATAGACTGGTGGTAGTTAATGTGTTGTGCACTGAACCATGGCGGCTCATTTGTCCCTGGTTCGGGAATACATTGCCACTCACCTTGTGTTTTGCCTGAAGGGTCGAAATGCAAGTTAATAGCTCACAGAATTTCGAATGAGAAGTTAAGCCGTTGGTCCTCGGACTCACTTTATTTCATCCTTTCAGGAAATTTGGTGCTCGTTTTACAAAAACGATATAATAATAAAATATCTGTCCTGTGTGCAAAATGACTCATCATTGTTAAAGAACACAGAACACTCTTCGGAAAAGAGTAGGAGATTGTCTCCCATTTTACTGCCCAATCACTATGACCAGACTTTACTGAGTTATCCTAGGTGTATCATACTAAACTATTCCATCCAGCTACTAGTGTAGTGTAGCTGAGTAATGTTTTAAAACTGTACTAAAAGTGTTCTCTATCTGCTTTATATTTGCGCGAGTCTAAAATAATGATGGACCATCTAGTACACCAACGTGAGATCACAACATTGGAGGGATCGGTTAAAAAAAAAAAAAAAAAAACCTTCCGTCCTCATCAGTTTTTATGCTTGGGTAGGGTAATAAACTAATAATTATTTTTTGGGGCCTGTACAACAGTATAATATGCATTGCATTAACACATTTCAATTATAATTTGTTACAGTTTCTACATTACGATCTTTGTACAAAGCATTCAAGAACATCTCAAAAGATAAGAATAAAGTGAAAAAACAGAACAATGACAGAAATTCAAGTTTTGACAAGGAAATGTATGATGATGGAATGGTTGTAGATTCTGAGCCATTAATTATTTAGTCAAATTCTTTTTGTTTGGCTATGTTTCCTTGGGATTTCAGATTATCTGCATGGCATGGTTTTTGGAAAAACTACTGGTGAAGCTGCCCTGGTTGTTGCCTCATAGCTGGTTACGGTCACTATCTGATAAATCTTGTAAATATATTCGTTTGAGAGCCCCTTGAATTAGAATATATTTTAATTATTCACGTTACGTCATGGCTAATGAGCATTGTGGGCATACCGGAGGGGTTTAGTCATTCACGTCGGCACTGTGTTCGTACACACACACACTATCTGATAAATCCAATAAACAACCATTTAATCAGATCAATTTTAATTTCACCACGTCATGAGAACTCGAAAATGGTTGAGGGCCGTCTCGGCGGTCATAAGATGCCATCTGGTACTTTTAGCAAAGATAATACAAAGGGAAAGATTAACCACATTCTATTGTGCGCAGAACTCCATCCGGGTTCCAATTTCAATCGGACCCAAGCGCATATTTTACGGTTTGCACAGCTCACCCGCAAAGCGCGACATTCGACCATTACCAGAGAGTATTCCAATTGCTACGCAACAGGCAGACCAAACCCAAGCTGTTGGCAGAAAAATCGATGTCCAGTGCGCCCTTTTTGAGCATTCCATTCTAAAACACACGAACTGTCGCGTGTGCTCATTCTTGTGCTATTTATGTTCTTTGCTTTTAGTTGTAGCTAGCAGTAAAGCGGTAGCCTACCACCGAAATCAGTAGGGTTGGCAGGTATGTTACTATAATAGTGGGTTACTAATACTGTACAGTTGAACCTCTATTTTACGTACTGCATGGGACCAAAAGGGGTATGTAAAACATGGGGTTTGTAAAATCCAGGTCAGTTCAAATTAACTCACCCTTCCACTCTACAGCATAACTAAACAATATAAAATATGCCATGATGAGTTGCATGCCAAAAAAATCCAAAAAATATATGGTGGATTAAACATACAATGTTCATTGCATGGTGAATCAAACTTAAAAATCTAAACATTGATGACATCATTGCTTTTATGAGGCGTATGTAAAATCCAGGGTCCTTAAAATCGGGGTACTTAATCTAGGAACTAGTAACACATCCACCCCAACCCCCTCCCAGATTATCGCATTACAAATTAATTGAAATTCAAGTAGTAATAACACAATAAAAACACATTTTGTTGATTTTATGTTTATTTATAAAATAAATGTCTGCCTTCTTTTGCTTGACCAATGCAATCACATTGTAACATGCTTATCTCAAGGAATAAAATGTGTTAAGCAGAAACATTTTGATTTGAATGTCATTTTGTTGTTTTTGTGATTCTAATAGTAACCCTTTGGTTATTATTCTAGAGTAACTTTTAGGATGGGTTATTAATGGAGGATTACAAATGAGGCAAGGTATGGCAAAACCACCAAGTTGTCACATTAGAAGTAATTGAGAAATAGGCAAATAAACAGCAGCAGGCCCGTACAGAGGCGGGTGCCATGGAAAAAAAGGTCCAATTTTCCAGTGAGAAAAGATGAAACCCCAACACACGAAAGGCAGAAATGGACACAAAGCATGTCAAAGGCACATGAAATCGCGACCATTTGGGGCAAATAACTATTTTTTTAAAATAATTTTTGCTTGCCAACTCATAAACGGTAAATGAGGTCCGGATATCCGCCAAACGGTACGGCACTGAGAAGGAAATATAACAAATACAAAGGAAATTTTTGTCTATGTTGTTTCATATCTTTGGTTAAAGATATCCGATTTTGATACTTGACCCCTCATTTTAAAGCTTGCAACAAGTTTAATATGGTTTCAGTATTAACTCCATTTTTCAATTTTGCAACAACTTGGTGGTTTTGCCTAGCCTTGCCCCAAATAAAGGATGAGTTCCTAATTAGAACCTTTAAGGTACAGTACATATTTTTATTACACCAAGGAGTTACGGTAATAACTCCTTGTTTACACAAAATAGAATTTCAATGTACAGTCGAGCTTCTCATTTACAAACCTTCTGTTTTACAAACACTATTCAGACAATTATGACATTAAAATAATGGCTGCTGATGTAATCATTCGATAATTTTTAGATGCAACTTCATTTGTTTATACATTTTCCTTTACCTAGTTCATTCAAACAGAACATAACTACCAAAACAGCAAAGTAAACAAACAGAAGCCTTTTACAAGCCTCAATTTATCAATTTTGATGAACCTCATTTACGAACATTTTCATTTCAGCTTCCAGACTTCTATTATTATTATTTTTGAAATTTTCATGATTTTGGGACCTCAACAAAGGTCTGCTTTGGTATGAAAATTTCTTTTTTTTCCCCAAAGGGTCCCTTTTTAAAGTTGACTCTATAAACATCTAGTATGTCTCGGAATCATTCCCAACTATGATAGACTTAGGGGTCATCCATAATTTTCATCATTTTCACAAGAGTACAAGATATACGCTGGGGGAGGGGGTTTTGATGAAAGTACGCTTGTGAAATAAAAAAAAAATGATTATTTTTAAAATGTTATACGGACAATCCATTTGTCAATTTTATAGTCTTAAAAACCATATTTTCAGGTATATTACGAGATTCAGTTGTTATAAAAGATATCAAATAAACTACATTTTGAATGTTTTGTGTCATTAAAAAACGGTATGAGAAAAAAATAATTTTATTATGTATTGTTTAAAGGGTGGGGGTGGGAGCGGGGGTTCCGAAAAAGAGTTATGTTTTGTACTCTAGTGAAAATGATGGAAATAATGGACGACCTCTTAGATGTTTACCATGATGCTTGCCTTTGAAGCTGGGGACAACACTGTTTTTTACAGATATAACTTTCTGTATTGTTCAAATTTATTTAAGGTTGATTGAAAATCGCCAAATGGCAGTGACAATAATTACTTGCAATATGGTACATTAATAAAATGTTAACTGGCTTAACTACTACAACTAAAAGTTACCAATGAAAAGTTTACATTCAAATGTTCTACTCAAATGACATACAAATTGTGAAAGGGCCAGAACAATAAATTACTAAAATAAAATATTAAAATGACACAAAAATTGATCATTAGATTGGAATGTACAATACAAAAAGTTTCTCTCTTTTAGCTGTGGATTGTTATTTTATAACCCCGGAGAAAACATGCATTGTAACGTAATTGTAATTTATCATCTTTGTGTGAAATTAAGTGATGTTTACAATAAATTAAAATGTGAGGTCTCACCACAAAGTGAGTCTCATGGTAGGAAAATCCAAAATTGAGTTATTGGTACCATCAAAAAGAGCATATAAGCTGTAATCTACACTTTAAATGGCATTCATTAGATAAATAGATCCAAAGTTATAAGAATTCGTATGTTTCAAATGAAAAATAAACATTTAAATTACTAAAAATATCAGCAAAAATATAAGTACCATAGTCCTCGTAATTGATTAAAACTAAATTTAGACCTATTTTGGTGATTATCTCAGTTTGACCACACCTACGATGCGACTCATTTGTGGTGAGATCTCACAAATTATTGAAACAAAATAAATGACATACAAATGGATCATTAGATTGGAATGTACGATATGAAAATTTTCTCTTTTCACTGCGGATTGCAATTATATGACCCAAGACAAAACATGCATTGTAACATATTTGTAATTTACTATGTATGTGGTATTTTAAATGATACAGCAAAATATAAGTTTACTTAGCATGAGCCAAATAATTTCTATTTTTCATGCCATTTTGATATTTTCTATTAATAATAATAATATGTGACATTTATATAGCGCTTATTGCTAAGGCCTCTAAGGCCTTCACAATTATTACCACAGTCATTGGGACAAGCACCTATGGAATACAATCCATTCCATAATGTTGCAGCCGTAATCAACATATATTGCATTTGTACCTACCAGGTACACACTTATACTCCTGGGTGGAGAGAGGCAACGTGGATAAAGTGTCTTGCCTAGGAACACAAACAGCTGACCAGAAAAGTCTGAAACCACCGACCTTGTTTCATTTCATTTATTTATTTTGGCACAACTGGCCCAGGGACTACGCCAGCAACATTGAACCTTGACACTCAAGAGTGCCCGTAGTCCCTGGAACAAACAACTGTTACATTTAAAATAATTTACAGTTACAGATAAATATTATAAAGTATGTACAAACAACCAAAAAAAAAAAACATTTA
>JAOTQE010097256.1:0-14187 GCA_025631205.1 Nesometra sesokonis
AACGGATTCGCAGTGGTTCAACGGGATTCATTCCGCAATAACTGATCCGGTGTAAACGGAAACTCGTTCCGCAATCGGTGCGGGGTCGTCCCGGAATTGTTTTTCCTTTTGCAGTGTAAAAGGGGTATCAGATCGTTCTTGGTGCTTAGTTCTATGCGGGCAAAACACTATGACGTATCCCCTAGCTGGCCTATATTACACAACCTGGATTCTATGGATCCTATGTATTACGTGTGACCTCTAGTCCCGTACCAGATGTAAAATATAGGGTCCACTGTAATTTGAATCTTAGAATTAATGGAGTGATCAGTTAATCTACTTTAAAAGCAAAGAGTCTTCACTCTCAGTGGATATCAACAATATTAATACACTCAAATCTCCCAAAACCAAACCTTTCAAAAAACCAAACGTCAAACTAAAAGTCACAAACCATAAAACCAATGTCAACGGATCATTTCTAAGCCAAACCTCACGGAAAACCGGACAAAATGGATGGTCTGAAGTGTGGTCGGTTTTGGGAGACATATTATTATCAATAAATTGTTTAAATGATCACCTGATATATTTATATATATTTAATATATATAAAGTTTGTATATCTATATTTACTGTACAATACATATTTTAAGGGTCTTTGGCTATTATAAGGCTTTTTTAGATGATTCTTAAATAAATTTGCAGGATGGATTTCAGAGGTCAAAGGTTATATTTTGGCCACCCATCAACATATGCACTCATTCTCATTAGCATATTTATGCACATGCATTTCTACAGAATATATGCATTCATCAAGGTTGGTTATTCAAGCATAAATGACTAGGATTTGAGATGCAAGCAGAACAGAAAGCAAACAATTTATGATATTTGAAATATATATATTTCCTGCCCAATTGAAAACCCTGAGACTGTACAAGTGATGTGGTAGAATGAACAATGACATCATTAAAAACATTTGTGACATCACAATAACATGTATTACATCACCAGGACATATATCGTGGTGCCACCAAAACATCTGTGATTTCATCAGAACATCTGTAACACTACTCAAAACAAAACACATCACTAAAAAAATGACAATTGGAACACAATGTCTTCAGAACAACCCCGTGACATAATACTAAAAAATGTGACATCACTAGGATACCTGGGATATCACTATAATAACACCTGTGATATAAAGAACATCTGTAGCATCTTTTAACACCTAAAACTCACAACAACCATCTGTGATCAATATTAACCAATATGCATCTGTGAGATTATGGGAACCATTGATATCACAGAAACACTTATGACATCACAGAAACATCAATGACATCACTAGATACCTATGACATCACTGTTCATAAGTTATCCCCTGTCATTAAAGCCTACATTTAACTTTCTAAACTATGAAATACCTACTAAAGCAATTGGGAAAATAAATACCCTTCCAATATTAATACTTCCTCCACCTACTTTAGTTAACCCTAGAACATGATCGTTTATCTGTATTAAATGCTTGTATCTGCAAAAAGTGATTTTTTGCACAATAGAAAACTAAATCTGAATCAATATACTGTATATACACACATACCAGATCTCTGCGCTATACCCGCCAAGCACACCCTTTTTTTACACATATTTAACCATATGTATAACAGGTACTTATATCCTTATACACACAAGCATATATAGTTATATATATATATTTTTATATATATAGTTAAATATATATAGTTATATATAATATACCTATATACATCATGTATATATTAGAATTGATTAAAATATATACATACACATGTATATACTGACATCATAATCATGTATAAATTAAATTATATACATATATATAATATATGCATTTATAATCAAATATCACATATATTATTATATATACATATTTGAAACATCTTTGGAAAATACGCTACTTATAAGCCTCTAAAATACGTTGACATCAAAAATGCTTTCCCCGTGCCAAATGCGAGGCAAACTCGTATCTGTCCTTACATTTGTATCCGCATATATTGCACTCAAAGGGCTCCCGGAAACCATGGCAACCCATGTGTATGGTATACATCACATGATCAAGGAAGATAATCTGGCAATGGACACATTTGAAACTGGAGGAGATGTTCAAATCCTCATTACATTTCGTGCAAAGACGAGAACAGTCTTCCGATACTGATTCGTGGCGAACCTCTCTCCTCTGTGCCACTGTTAGGTCTGTAGAGGGTGACATAATCATGTTGTGAGGTTCTTTGTCATGTTTCTCGGAATTCCGTATCCTGTTAATAATGCGACTACGGTCATGGTGTAAAATGGTGAGATGCAGTGGCAAAGAATGAGATGATTCCATTTCACTGTGTAGGCTTCCATTATCCATGTCACTAATATCACTATGGGTGTCGTGAGACTCACGAGCACTGCGATGCTGAGTCAGCGAGATTGGACCACGAGACATAAAATCCCGAGTCCTGTTTAGATCAATTGTTCGGGTGTTTATCTCTTTCGGTGGGGCTTCACGTTCATTAAATCGACGCTCACTATCGTTGTGGTGTAGCGATGTTACGTGGTTATCTTGGCCAGCTTGTGAGAATATAGATGTTATGGTCGGGGTATACGCAGCAGTGAGCGATGACATCACCTTCTGCACTGGGCTGATATTCTCTGGGCTATGTCCATACATCTGCATAACATTATTGAGGGCGCTTTCTAAACCCTACAAAAATAAGAGAAAATAATTGATCAGAAAAATTAGTGCATATGGCCCTTATTTGGAATTTCTACCTTGTATCCCACTTTCATTCCTAGTGCCAAAATTAATCATCAGTAGTACTCATCCTTTGAGAGGACTATATTGCAGGGCATTCCTACTACTAAGTTAGAGGATTCCATTTCATTTGAAAATTTGCAAAAGAAATTGGGTAACATTCAAATTATTAGAAATACATATCGTAAACTAATAGTGAAATTATAAACAATGGGCTAAACAGTGATAAAATGTTTAAAATATCTTGGTTATAACCATAAGCCGTTCGTTAACCTCTACAATCCACTGACTCAGATCAAATCAAGAACTCTAATCTCTATTTGTAATCCATTATACTAATCTCATCAGTGTTTCCAAGTTAGGTTTCTCACAGGTTTTTCAATGAATAAGGCCAGCCACTAATTAAACACATTGGAGAGGAAGGAAGCAAAAAGTCAGTGTAATGCACCGCTCCGAGAGCTGTCCTTGAACTGCTTCAACACGGATGCTGAGGCACGCCAAATCAAATTAACATCTTTCCCACTGTTAAGTCTTTTCATTGTCGACAACTGATGATAGATGGGGAGGGACAGAGGATCCACTTTCTCCTTATAGAAACCTTGGTTACACACATATATATTACAGTTTTTATTTATTCAACATTAGTTCACACGAGGAATTTTTGACAATCAAGATTTAACTTTTAACATAAAGAATCACTGTGTACGCTTTTCTGTCATATTTTGTTGTGATGCAGTAACTAATATTTATGTACACTATAATCAGATAGATGTGGAAGCAGGATTTGGCTCTAAATGTTTGCGATTGCAGGGATGCGAGGTGCCAATGGGAAATGGCTGCCATCGTTAAATATGCAAGTTCGGCTGCTTCAAGTTCGATGAGGATGTCAAAATGATCCAGTATTGTGTGAAAGTGGGGCACAAAACTCCCACCCGGGTTGGTGTGTTCAGGGTTTAAAATATAACAAGCCAAAAAAAAAACATTATTTGTATGAATTTTGACTATTTTATGCTGTAGTTGTCTGCATCTTCCTGTATATTATTTTTGTGGAAGATTTTAGAGGCATTCCACGTAATATAATATGACGAGCCAATGCACTTTTGAAGATTTTAGACGGGGCGCGTGCACCAGATGCGTCCCCTCTAAAACCGCCCCTGTGGATGTGTTCTATGAAGTCAGAATAAGACATTTCATAAATTTAAACTAAAAAAATAGACCCACTGATGTAATTAGATATTAAACACAAGTAAATAACCTTGAATTCATACCAAGCAACCTGAATTACATGAACCTTTACCCAAATCAATTTAATTCCAAAGCCATCACTTTACTACATATACGTTCACATCCGTACTCTAAGTAGCTAGTGTGTTTTTAATAATTCAACATATTTTTCCCTAAGGCACTGTATGTTTCTAGGGCATTAGTTTATGCATGATATTACATCCTAAAACTAATGTGATGATGCGAGTCTACACTGTGTTAGTTTTTTGCTTGGTTGTGGCAACACAAATTTGGGCTCCTTAAAAAAAATCTTAAAATATCTTTGCTTGCATTACACTGGTTGAAATTTTAGGGTAGGGTAGGCCCCCAACACCGACCCTGCCTCAAACCAGCCCTTTTGTTTAGTTTAAAACCAACTAACTTATTGAACCAGCTGTTAGGGTTCTCTCAAACCAAACACCCTTCAAACCAGCCATTTTGTTCAGTTCTCTCCATCAACCGACCACATTTCAAACTGGCAATTTTGTTCAGTTCTCTCCCTAAACCGACCACCCTTCAAAACGGCCATTTTGTTCAGTTCTCTCCCTAAACCAACCACCCTTCAAACCGGCCATTTTGTTAAGTTCTCTCCCTAAACCAACCACCTTTCAAAATGACCATTTTGTTCAGTTCTCTCCATCAACCGACCACATTTCAAACTGGCCATTTTGTTCAGTTTTCTCCCTAAAACAACCACCCTTCAAAACGGCCAGTTTGTTCAGAGCTCTCCCTAAACCGGTCACCCTTCAAACCGGCCATTTTGTTCAGTTTTCTCTCTAAACCGACCACCCTTCAAAACGACCATTTTATTCAGTTCTCTCCCTAAACCGACCACCCTTCAAACCGGCCACTTTGTTCAGTTCCCTCCCTAAACCAATCACTCTTCAAACCGGCCATTTTGTTCAGTTCCCTCCCTAAACCAGTCACCCTTCAAACCAGCCATTTCATTCAGTTCCCTCCCTAAACCAACCACCCTTCAAACCGGCCATTTTGTTCAGTTCCCTTCCTAAACCGGTCACCCTTCAAACCGGCCATTTTGTTCAGTTCCCTCCTTAAACCAGTCACCCTTCAAAAAAGGCATTTTGTTCAGTTCTCTCCCTAAACTGACCACCTTTCAAACCAGCCATTTTGTTCAGTTCTCTCTCAAATCCAACCACCCTTCAAACCGGCCATTTTGTTTAGTTCTCTCCCTAAACTGACCACATTTCAAACCGGCCGTTTTATTCAATTCTCTCTCAAAACCAACCACCTTTCAGACCAGACATTTTGTTGCATTTTATGGAAAGATTGGAAGAAAGTGTTAGTTTGAATTATCCTAATATGAGAGAACCGATATATGAAATGAAGAAATTTATCTATGATCATTAAGTTTTTGATTCATTTAGATAAAACATTAAACAAAGAAAAATCAAATTTATATTTGAGGATTCATTGAAACATACAACCAAATTATATTACTGAAATACTGTAGGTATTTTATATATAATTAAATTTCCCAAATATGATGACAGTTTAGGCTATCCATTTTGCTGTTTTTCAGAAAATTTGGTTAAAGAAAGTCAAGTTATTCTCAATTATTCTACTTGGAGAAAACCTATAAACGAAATGAAGAAACTCCTCTAAAATTATTCATTATTTCATCAATTTAAATAAAATGTAAAAAAAATATATTTTGGATTCATCATTTGACTTATAGTTGAAATAAAATGCAACATTTAAAATTTATTTCACAGATCTTTAAATTAGATTTATTTTTGCTAACCATCTATGAATTTTAAAAGAAATTACATTGAAGTCGTCATCAGTAAAATCTGCACGTTCAATGATCGGATACTATCAACAGAGACGATCGGGCAAGACTGTATAATAAGAGGTAATTATGCCCATAAACATTAACTTTCGTTTTTGGAGACCACAAGGGACCACATCACTCCATTCCTGGAGCAGTTTAATCACATCCACAAGTCAGTCTCCACAGTGAACTTGTAAACTTAGGAATCGCGGTACATGTTCGCTGACTTTATCGACAGTTCCAAGGAATGTCTATCGTTTCTAATTAATGTTCTATAAATATTGAAAAGTAATAAATTTCAGATGATATGATGAAAATTTCAAGTTACGATGTTAAAGAATATTTTCAGGGCTGAAGGTATGAGATAGAAAATATTGACTCTCACAAAATTTAAAACCTAGAAAACCAAACTTAATGCTAAACTGAACATTCAATGTGTCCACAGCAGACTCAATAGAAAATCGAACAAAATGGCTTGTATGCTTGAAGTTGAGTTGAATACACAGATGCATTATTTTAATGGCTAAATAGTAAACTTCCACAAAATAGATAGCCCCAAAGTGCAACTTCATGGAAGCACATACTATTCAATAATATGTCCAAAATTTGAATCAATCAAATCATTTTACGTTTTAACATTGTTGCTACAACGAAATTGTGTCACCAAAAGTTTCTTACTTATATGAAATTAAACTTTATTGATACATCATACATTATGATAAAATCAAAATCAGACAGAAGAAACAAACAATGCACTAAATTGACAAAAATCTGTATAGCAATAAGAATTGTAAAATAAAAGATTACGTACTAAATTCCCATGGCCTCCCTCGTTTTGAAAGCATCATTAGTATATTTAATTAGAGGTAATAAAATGTCGAAATCCTGGCTACTCATAAGACTAACAAATTTGTCATGTTGATTTAGAGTATCAAAGTTATGAATACCCTCTCTGACTTTTGAAAAAAGGTCTTTTCTATGGTTGGAGTATAGAGTGCAACTCGTCTTCTACCTCACCAGAATTGCAGTTGTTACATAATCTTTCATCGGGGGAAAGTTTGGCCTTGCATGACGACCCCTCTCTATCATTAGATTGTGTGCAGAGGTTCTAAGTTTACTGTAATATGATCTAAAATTTCTCTTAAATAGTAGAAAGTAATTAATATCACATTCAAATGAAGTTTTAAATTTACAGTAAGTCCATAGCTTATTTTAGGTACTATTAATACAATATAGCCATTGATTAGAGAAGTTGGTTTGTAATGAATTAGTAACATACGAATTTAGATCAGTAATAAATAGAAGTAAATTTAATCCAAATATAAAAACAATTGACAATGTAAAATATATGTAACATACATAAATAATTTTTATGACAAAAGAATGTTAAAATTACAATAACTATAAAATAACTATTATTAACTTAAATGTTTGTGACGAAGGTTGACGACTGTCAACAGTAGGCACCTACATGGAATTGCAATTCTACAGTGTTAAGTTGATCTAGCCGTAAATAATATATCTATGGTGGAATACTGGCATAAACACTACATCCTTATTTCTTCTGTAAGTATATTTTGGCTAAATTTAGGGTACATAGTAGTGTGCACATTTATATCATTTATTAAATACTGTGTCATAATTTAGACTATAATTGTTAAGGTAATGATTACACAATCTAATTTATATTTTTAATGTTTTAAATCTCCTGTTTGAGTTTGAATGTCATTAATAAACTTTACTAGCTTTACTCTTTAACAATAAAATAATTATAATTTATTGTAAAATGCCAGTGGAAAAAAATCTAATGCCAATGAAAAAAAAAATTATCATAAAAATATAAATTAATTTTAGGATGTTGCAACTACTATGTTGTGATATTCAACATTTTGACTTTTCTTTGCATGTTGTGGAATATTTTAATTATTTTACTTATCGCATACACGTGGTGGATATTTGCATGTTGTCTACATGTGGCATTAATGAAAAATCATGCACTTACATTAACTTTCTTTCCTAAAATAGTTTTCAATTTAGTGTTTCAGCCAAGTAGAAATTATGTTGCTGATGCTCACAGAAATTGAAATTCCCAAACAATTAAAGATTGTACTAGTAAATGGAAAAGTTCATACATATATCGATAAATATAATCTTTGCATGGCTTGTTACAGAAAAGAAGAATTTTCCAAGAGTTTAATTTGTCTTTTGTATGCCTTTTCAAGGTCCTAAGAAAAATTATGATGAAATATTCTCTATCAAGGGGGTAATAATACAACTTGTAATTTAGCACAAAGTTACCTCACAAGCAGATTTCATATGCGTGAAAGTCCCTATGATATAAGAACTAAAAACTAAGCCTAGACTACAAGAAGCATAGCTTATCTTACAGAGGTGCTAAATTATAGAATAAACTAAGTGATGACCTTAAAAACTTACATACAATTCTGTTTAATGTCTTACTGTACATTTATACTATAATTTTCTTTGTAAGTTACCCTATTTTAAATATAGCTAATGTATGTACAATATTAATATTCATTTATTTATTTTTTATTATAGTAATCTTGTTTACCTTCTTTGTTTAAATTAGCAATTTTTTATTGTCTACAGTAGTTTTAATTGCTACTAATTTGCATTTTATTCTATATTTTGATTTGTTACTTGTTATGTATGTCTTTTACGGTTTTGAAAAACACCATTGAGGTGAACAAGCGTAACCGTGATTAAATAAAGTTTATTATTATTATTTTTGGACATTCAAATGTTAATTACCCAATATTTTGGAAGCAGTATTCGATTAATGCTTCTCAACACACCAAACATAAAAAGAGAAAGAGAGCGTTGTCTACTCAAGTGACCACCCTTTGATATAATTGGTGCTAATGTTAAACAATTAGAATGCTTGTATAATGACTTGCTATCCAAGAAATTACAATGTATAATGTCTGATGTTACCCATCCAGTTCATGAGGCTTTTGCTCTCAGTAATTCTGGAAGATTAATTCAACCCAAAACTAGGACCAACTGTTTTAACATTTCATTTATTTCATCAGCAGTCAGACTTTTCAATAAACAGTTTAATATATAATTAATTGAATGTAATTTGGCAATTTTTAACAATTTTACAAGTGTATTTTAGGACGTGTATCTCATAATTGTCTTTTACAGTTGTGACAATAAAGTATTTCTAAATCTGAATCATAAACAATTCTTAATGAAGGGGCTAAATGAAGAAATTGCAATAGGCAAAAGTTTAGAAATTTAAATTTCAATTAAACAAATTATGGGGGTAATATTCCAATGTGTCCAAACAAACTGGACAGGATTAGACATTCTCAATGAAGCGGGATAAATGCAGAACTTGTAATAGCCATGGACACTACAGGGCAATTACCCCACCTGTGGAACGACTAACACAAGGTGTTTCCCAACAAAGTACGAAGAAAAACGCCACTGAGTCAACAAGACTGGGTTCTGTTTACTCTCAGATTATCAAACGTGACAAAAACAAGCCGTTATGGAATCATGATCGGCGTTTTCCTTTTGAGTTGTACTTCGCCTGATGTCACAAGATGTTGACGACGCATTTGTTGATTAGCATCGCAACAGGTGTCCATACCACTGAAGGTGTCAATATAAAGCAATTGTGAAGTGTATCAATTAACGCAACAAATGATCCCACAGTAAGATTGTTTCTTGGGTGTGTGCAACATCAATATTTTTTAACTATCTTATATTTCTGCTTTTTCATGATTTCTTCCGACTGCTGTTGTAGATATTTGATTAAGTGCAATAGAACCTTACTGTCAGTTGTGTGTAAGGATTAGCATCCCATGGGACGTGTGTATAACAAGTTATCCAGCGTGTTGGTTATGAATAGTTTATTTGTAGTTACAGACCGTTGTCGGGCATTCACCTTGGTCGTGATGAAGTGCGTAAGTTAGTTTGTCAAATAAACTGTGATAAGAGAATATCAAAAGGTGAAAAGGTGTTGTCTAATGTATTTCCAGTGAAACTACACAAGATGCAACTTTCTTTTTTATTTTATAAGATGAGCTTTTTTATATAGTTTTGTTTATAAATGTTTGATAAACTTATCTGCAATGGTACAAAACATATGCTTTTTTACACTGGAAAATGATAAAAAAATGAGAGCAGGCAAGAACGACACACTTTATAGGAGGCTACTGTAAAAGTTTTCTTACACTAGAATGATTAAATCATGATAACTTTTATTTTATAAAAAATACATAAGAGACTTGTTCCTATATTAGTTGTTTAAATTTGTTTAATCTCTAATTTGATATATGAAAAGATCCTCCGATTTATTTCAAAAACCGCATTTCCATCGTTTATATAAATACTCTATGTGTAATTTACGAGTACAAAATATGAAAAAAAACTCTGATAATAAGCTAAGATTGAAACTGAACATCAGCTTGATGAATCCTCATTAATGAAATTTTGGGACATGGGGTACACTCAATCAGTCGCTGAGGTTTCTAAATTAGTGTATGCTTATTGATCCCAAGACTCCACTTAGCATCATTAATTGACTGCGCATGCACATTCGTTTTCTAACGCAAGCTCAATCATAATTTATTCGTTTTAATCAGATTTTCCAGAAGTTTGTTAGTGGTGATTTTCCTTAATTACCTTGCCTTTGTAGTATAGTTTACTGCTTCCTACTGTTTCTGATTGCTACTCATTCTTGTTCGTTTTTGCCACCGAGGCGGTGCGAACAGAGATAAAATTACCATAAGACCCCATAAAAAAATTATTACTTTAAGTTTCTTTGTACAATTTAAACACAATTTTTACCAACACTCCAATGTTGTAGTGAACTCACGTTGGGCTACTATATCGTCCACCATTATTTTAGACTCACACAAATACAACGCCCATACCAGCACATCAGCTTACAGCGAGTATTGATCATTGTAGGCCTATTCCTCATAGTTGTGTACACTGGGCGTGAAAATATCGTTCATATTAGCTTATGGTATGAAAATTCAAAGCATTTCAAGTGAATATGAAAAATCTGGATTTCTCCAAAAGTGATGTGTGTGGGGGTAACAATATTTGTTTATGGGCCTAAAATAAATATTCTTAATATGCAAATTGTCATCTTTAATTAATATTTTTAAATCTTCAATCACTTCAAACCGAAGTTATCCTCATCTAGTTGACATCATATTGATAAACTCTCTTCCTTTAGGCTTGGATGAATGTTTTTTTGAAGGATGAAATCCAGTTTACCACATCTTGAACTTTTGGTTTTTACAGCCAACAGGAAAGCAAAAAGTTAGTTTGTTAGCATAAAATGTATGTAATAAAAGACCTAATTGAAGAATGACTCAACAATAAAACTTGAAATTATGAAATACCTCCCATGAGAATTGAATGTCCAACCTCGTACCCTAATCAAACTGATTGAACACTGATTAATCTATATCTTACCAAGTATGGATTCTATGGTCGCACCAGCGGTGGTGTGGGGGGGGGGGGGCGCATTGGAGAAGGCTGGCCCCCCCTTCGGGGAAGATTGACCATCTTCGTCGGGAAAAAACAAAATAAACATTTGTATAATCACCCCTAAAAATAGAAAATAGACATAATAATGGGAAAAAACGGGGAAATGACGTTTTTTCTTGCTCATTCAAACCAAACCGGCAACCACGCCCACCCGGACCTCCCGTGTTGGCCCCTCCTGTCGAGGACCATGGGCGCCCCCCCCCCCTCGGGCAAATCCTGGTGCCACCACTGTATGGATTGTAAATTAATGATACATCCATGTTGCCAATGTCACCCCCACCTTCTAATTATGGTTTGTTTTTTGCTATTTAGTCATATGTTATCATTATAAGCAATTATCTGTATGCTTTTTAAATGTAATTAAATTGATTTTTGGTAAATTGAGAAAGAGCTAAAAAAAGTAATGAAAAGTGAGAGGGTTAAGGAAGCTGTGAGAAAAACAATGCTAGAGATGAATACCAGATGAACAACTATGTACTGTATAAGACAAAATTCGTTGAATGCTTGTTTAGGAACGTTTACTCAAATAAAGTGGTGTGCTTATTCAAATGATACAATACTGTACTTTGTGTAAATAATGTAAACTTTAAATGCTGGACATCATCAACATTTATAATTTACCCCATAGATTTTTAATGTGTACCAAAATAATGAATAATAATGATATAGAATATGCTAACACGTGTTCCATGAAGGATGAGTTACATTTTTTTTTGAAATCCTGTTCTTTTCCTGGTCAGGACTCGAAGCTTGGAAAGTTTCCATGTCAGGAAGTTCACATAGATTCATTTAATTAGCAAATTCTCCATTTTCTCCATTGTTTCACTTTCTGTACGATTTCAAATGTGTTCTACAAGGCCGGCTGAAGTGATTTCTATTACTGTATTCTGCTGTATCATCCCTAATTACAATTGCATTTTCATAAGCTAAACATTAATTTCTGATGATAATTAGCATAGTGACCCTGGTATAAGCCCACTACATTAAACATGGATCCCAGTCAGTGTGTGATGTGGGCATACACAGTACTCTAGTATAAGCCCGCTAACATTTAAATAGTCAGTTTTTTTCGTCTTATACAGACAAAGATCCAATTGATCCACCACTTCTGACCTGACACAGAATATTATTTTTTGCACGTTTTGGAAAAAATTTCCCTGGGAACTAGGATACAAGATTTTCTTTCACACTCAGATCTGTAACAGGTCTGGGTCCCAGACAACTAGGGATGTCCCTTGCTCAGTAGCATAATTTACTGGCTTATAAAAAAAAACAAAAAAACTTTTAAACTTCAGCATTAGTTGCATAAACTGTAGCTACTTTTTTATTATAGAATATGTTCATACTAATGAATTAAGGCTAGGGTAACGAACATGGCGTGTCATCATTTGGGTCTGAACTAGCTAGCTGGGGATTAGCATAAGCCTCTAATAATACAACATTTGGGGAGTTAATGGGCTAGTGGTAAGGCCTAGATTATTGAATGTTAATGAACTGGTGTTTCATACACTTGAAAAAACCTGAATAAAACTCTTCATTGACTACTACAATCTGTCTGCATTGGCCAATGATATTTAGATGTCCAGGGATGTAATTATGGTGGGTGGTGGTGGGCGGGGCCGCCAAACCTAAAAATGTTCCACCCACCCTCAAGCTTATATTAAGGCCTTCCACCCAGCCTAAATTCAACCTGCCACCCACTCTAAGCCCCTGGAAAAGGTAAAAATACTGTTTTTAATCATATTCTCGTCCACTGTTATATTGTTACTGCCCATCCTTGGATTTTTCGAGCTACATTCCTGGATGACTACAATCAATGGCAGTAAATTTCATAAGGAATACAACGCCTTCTTTCTGAACACCCTGGGTCTACGGTCTTTACACTACGGATTATATAAGTCTGGCATTTCCTACTCTAACCTTAAGTCGTGACACTGAACACACCCTAAGATAAATTATTATAATTACTAGCTTAAGCTACTTCTTATGTCTTAACATACTGGGACTTTATACTATGGATTACCCTTAATTCGTGACTCTGATTATGCCTAAGATAAATTTCTTATTGCTAGTGTTAGCTTAAGCCTTTCCTTGTGTCTGAACAGCCTGTTTTTTACACTATGGATTGCCTTAACTATTAGCTACTCTGCCCTGAATCCACAAGTCTCGCTGTACACACAGCTACAGAATTTGTCTACATTAACCCTTTCACTGCACAGTGTTCCACCTCAGCATGGGATATTTAATATTTGCATAATCATGACATCTTATGACGGCAGCCATTTTGAATGTCCAATTTTTTCATCAAGTCAAAAAGCCACTTTTTCTCCACGAAATTCTTATTGGATGCAGTTTTTACACTAACTCATGATGTAGATACATACACATATGAATAATAATATCAAAAGTTTGAATTATTTTTATCATTTTATAAGAAAATAGACACAAATTAATGGTTGTCAGTAAGAAGAATTTTCAAAAATTCCTCTAAAATATAGAGGGTGCAAACAATGCACGAAAACTATTTTTAAAGTATTTCAAATAGAATGTAGAATTGGCAAATTGTTTTAAAGAATGATTTATCATGGGCCTAGTACTACTGGGCTCACGCCATTCAAAACATTGTTTTCGGGCTGAGTAGTAACAGGCCTACATATCTAACGGGTTAAGATTCTTTCTTTAAACAGTGTTATAATATGGTATGAAAACAAATTTATAATTATTAAAGATGTATTGTCACTTGAATAATGAAAAAAAATAGGTTTTGAAAATAACTTGCTTATCTTGAAGAAATACATAAGTTATGACGATGACAATAGAAATTAGGTTATTTTAAAAT
>JAOTQE010097267.1:0-14187 GCA_025631205.1 Nesometra sesokonis
ATAGTAATAGTAATAGTAATAGTAATAGTAATAGTAATAGTAATAGTAATAGTAATAGTAATAGTAATAGTAATAGTTCCAGTGATCTACCTATGTTTTCTATGGTAAGTTAGAGAACAATTCTTTACATTTATTTAAAGCTGAATTGGATTTTATTTTTTTTACATAATTGCAAGTCATTTGGCGTATTTCCTAAATTCGTTTGTTTTAAAATAGTAATAGTAATAGTAATGGTAATGGTAATGGCAATGGCAATGGTAATGGCAATGGCAATGGTAATGGTAATGGTAATTGTAATAGTAATAGTAATAGTAATAGTAATAGTAATATTCATGTTTTTTTTATAAATACGCGACTGCAAATTTTCCATTAACTAACCCTGCCTTTATAATAAACACGGTAACCAAGAACGAGTCAATTATTTCAATTATTATTGATTAAGTGTAGGCCTATAATCAACATATAGCATATTAAACTGCTAGGCCTACTACTACTGCAGAAAAACATACGTCATAAAAATACGGTAGTTCTACTAGACAATCCATATACATTAGCCAAAGAATATAGACCTAAGCCTATGTACGTAGGCCTACCGTATTTTATATTGAACGTTTTATACGTACCTATATATTTTATATTATTTTGGACGTTTTGTAGGCCTATGTATAGTTGTAATCCCGACCTTTATGAATTGCCCTATGTGGGATAAAGATATATTGCATGAAAACGAAGGACTATGCCACAAAAATTGACAAACTGCAAACATTATGCAACATCTGAATTTGTTAAATAATAATTATGCCCAAGTAAATAATAAAATAAAGTCATTTTTTTCATTTGAAGCATAATCAAAATTAAAGTAATAGACCTAAATGTTCAATATCTTCTAAATCTTCTAAAATAATAAAACAAGTATGTTCTTAAATTAGATAAAGCCTAAACTTATATTTGAGAAAATGCACCAAAAGCAAGAAATTTATAATTACTGTTATAATTTAATATTAATTTTATTGATTTCTTTGATACCGATATCAAACAGGATGGAATAGCGTTACGCTTTTATAAACTACAGTGTTTTTTCTTTAATTAGCAACCAGTAATTTTTCCCAGACTCGGTGTTTTTATTTTTATTTTACCAGTTTCATGCTCAAAATGTTTTTATTTTTCGTACATTTTGAAGATAAACAATTACAACTAGGCCTAGGCCTATATTATTGTACGGATAGGCCTACACTGTGCCCTATAATGGGTATTCGAGGGGTAATCATATTCTAACAAAAGCTGAAATTAACATTACATCTAATGGCATTAATATAAGTATGAATAAAATTGATATAATCTTTTGAAAACAATATGTGATGAGCTTGATTTTTAAGTTCTCTTTAATAAAAATAAACATTCATTTGATTTTTTCTCAGCCTCGGGTTGTTCTTATTTTCCCTATTTTTAAGCAATTTCATCCTCATTTGTTTATAAAGAGCGTTCTTATTTTTGTTTAAAGTGTAATATTATTAGGCCTATTTATGGATGAACTTGTGTTTGTGAATATTTTACGTTTGTTTCCGACGAACTATTAATATTAACAGAATGGTTACCATTTCACAGTTTGCCAGTCATTGAACTTCGTAAATAATACAAAGTCTTTCTATTAGCTATGGTATTAATTTTTAATAGGTTTATATCATATCATTTTCATTTAATGATTGCTTAACAACAGTTTTTCCGTTTAATTCTGTTATTTAAGCTATAGATTACGCTCGGATAAAGGAAGCTTGTGGCGGGTCCACACACGGAGGCTGTAGTCAAGGACGGCCAATTCAGTTTTATAACTTTACAAATTGCAATAGAATAGCGCATGTTAACTGTACGACAATAATGAAACCGCAACTTTATTATTTCCATAAAGTGGATGGGTACCTGACAAACTTCAAGGCTTTAATAGTGACCACAGATTATTATATCTAATAAAACAATACGTTGATTACCTTACTTTATAGTAATTATAGCGGTTTTGCAGAATCCCTTCATAAAAAAGGGAATTTACATGAAAAGGTGAGAGTTTGAAGAGCCTTACAATATTTAACGTGGCGATTGTTAACTAAACAAGTAGTTGGACAATACAGTATACCTACAGCATATATTTATCAGGCTTATCCAAGTCATAAAATACGGTATAGGTAGCTAACAACATTTTGGTATAATTGATCTACAGTACACCGATCTTTAGAAATTACGTAATTCCAAGATTGCTATAAACACCTAAAAACGACGGAATAATTAATCTGTAAAACTGAAAGACCGTCACCTATAATAAACATTTCTAACGACTGTAAATTTTGAATTGATTTTTTTAGAGATTCATCAAACGTGATATTGTTAAAACTTAATGTAGGAGCAGTATGGTCTTTGTTATTATATCATCATTGTGAGATTACATGGCCTATATCTACCCGCCTATAAATCGACTATTCTAAGATTGTTCATATCATACGGTAATTTCTGTTTTTGCGACCCTCAACAATTGAACCCACCGTCTCGTAGACAATCATCTAACGAGTATGTAATATCATCAAAATCTCACTAGTAAAAGGTCACAGTAGAGCTAGGTTTAAGTGTTTCCCCAAACCATTGGGATAAATGTATTAAAAACAGGAGCCGTTATACTGTAAATAAAGTAAAACGTTTTGTAATTGCTCATATATTATCAGTTTGACTGAAAAGGGATAGGGTATCGCTTGGTAATCTGTCTGATAAAGTTTAAGAATTCAGTTGGCCTAAATCTTGACCCTTCATTTTGAAACATTCCAGTCCTACTAATTTGCAAATTAATATCTGAAGTTCTATGATTATTCTGATTTAAAGTGATTTCCCCTTTATTGTATAATACTTAGGCCTGCTGTTTCATGTTTTAAAAGAAATAGAGTTTACTTGGTTCGATTTATTCCTTTATTACTGTACGGTTCAAATGCTATGGTAAACTACAAATAAGAGTATAGGCCTATAACAAACGATTACTGTTAGACCATCTATATACCACAATTGGTCGACTGACTTAATTAATTATAAATTAATAATATAAAAAACATGAATTTGCTCACACCAAACAATGCTAATTAATTCTATACTGTTTGTTCAGCTACTGCCTTGTAGGGTGACATGTCTTTGTCATTTGAAAATGACAAAAAAAAATCAACGACGCTAATTTTGAAATTGACTTGCTCATATAAAAGGTACTTTAAATTTGAGAACTTGAAAATAGAAATTTGGGTATTTAAAAATTGTTTAATAAGATTTTTATACTGAAGAATGATCAACATTTAAGACGCTTCCAACTTCTTTTAGGTTTGGCCTATAAAGTATAATGTTTCAATATTGGAGTAAATATTTTTCAACTATCTAAATTTCTAGTGTCATAGTCATAACCTATAAGTCTATATTTCTTCAAAGTTAGCAATTTATTTTAAAAAAACATTTTTTCGGGTTACAATACAACTTTAATTCGTTGTTGAAAATATCAGATTACATACCTGAAATAAACAAAAATTATCCCAGGTCACGAATCGAGCTACAGCTTATATCTTAAATATTTATGATAAATCTTTTACGTTATCATTTATTAAAAGTCTTTATTTATTCAAATAATTTAAGTAAATACAGTATATTATGAAAACATACAAATGCTAATTTCTATTATAGGCCTAATTGCCTATGTTATGACTATTGTTATGACTGCTGGTTTTATTTGTATACAGGATTAAAATAAATCCTAGGCCTTATGATACATAACAAAGAATCGTACTGTTTTCTTTCGTTAATAATTAATTTGTAAATAATATGTCAATTTATAGGTTTATATTTTTTCTATATGTTTTTGTGTCTTTACATTATTCATTTTAATTTTAATGTCTGCAAATATATGATGTTTTTGTTTGTTTTAACACGAGCTTTTCCAACAAAACAAATTTCCTTTTTTGGAGCAATAAAGATTGATTCTGATTCATTTCTGATTCTTTGTAAGGTTTTAAGTTTTAACTATGGTATGATATAAATGATATAAAAAAAACCAAATAGGCCTACTAAACTTAGGCCTATAGCATACTATTTAATAATCTATTAGGTCATATTGTTATATTGTATTGTTTTTATGACAATCTCATGAATAGGCCTGTATGTAAAAACTGTCTAAAAAGTTGACGAAAATAATTTTCCATTTGCGGTATCATTCGTAAAGTTTCAGGTATTTATGTCAGCACATAAAACACATTTGTCAAACGAGATGAAAGCAAAGAATGCGAACCCGTTATCTATCCTGGATCCATTTCACAGCATTATGACATTATACTCCGAACACCGAAAAGTTGGGCGACATACTAAATATCAAATGCTTCACAATTAAAGGTTCTGTGTTATTAAAAACAGGAAAACAAGTACTGCCTGTACTACATTAAAAACAAAAAAAAAGAAATCGACCAAGATAAACAAAATAAGAATAAATTGAAGCTGGGATAAAATGTCATATTTTAATAAACAAATAAACAAATTAAGATGTAGGCCTACTACATTAAAAATAATATAGAAAACATTTATAAAAACAACGATTCTGAAATCAACTAAAAATTAACAAAAACACAACTTAAAACTTTGACAAAATAACGTATTTTATATAAGAACAAATTAAAAAAACACAGAACAAATTAAGATTTTGTCTATGTATTCTTAGTGTATACATAGTTTTTGTATTATCAGAATGTGCAAAATAAACAAGAACAACAAAATAAGAAGTTTCTGTCTTTGACATAAGAAAACTCTCTTCAAACCTTACAAGTTATTGCAAAAGAAATGTAAAAGCCGATCTACAATGAAAAAAAAAGATTTGATGTTTGAAAAATGTGAAAAAAAAGATCAATGTCATAGTTCGTTATTTAAAATTATCCACTAGACCTAAATAAGAAATTGAACATGTTATTATAGTATTTTATTTTTATTTAGATCTATGCATTATAATGATGGCAATGAAAATGCTTAAATAACGATTGTTAAATATAGGGCTATAGACCTAACCATAATCATTTAATAGTACAAATATCAAAAGTTTGCGAAGGATTATAAGAATTTTTTCTATAACAAAAACAAACAAATAGACTAACAAATCTATTAACAATACAATAATAATCGAACTATATAAGTCTAGTGTAGGCCTATATGAATATAATTTAAAAACATAAATTATGTATCTCTTGACAGATTAAAGTTTTTATGATTTTATATAATTTATTACCCCTTTAAGTTCAAATGAGAATTGCATTTAACGATTTAAAAACAAGGTGAAGAATTTCATGAAACCGAATTGATACGTTTTAGGAGCACTTACAACGAAATATTAATCTTTGTTGTAATGAGTTATTCCAATAATACTCGTATAGGAATGACAAAAATACGACAATAAAAACAACATGATCCCAGTTCCACTAATGAAAAAGTGATAATGATATTATCTATTAATATGAGGTAGTTGGTCAGCGCATCTCGAGCGTAACGCAACGACTTATCAAAGGCGTCATTTAAAATGGCATAAAACATGAAACCAGCTTTCTTGATCTGGGCTTTTCATAAAACTTCATAAAACTATTGATATTACAGGGATACAGTAAGCCTTTAATTAAAGAGTACGATACCCATTTGGGCAAAAAAAAAGAAAAAATAAAATACTGTATTTACTATTTATGTCGATTGATTATTTAGGTTTAAAGGCCTAAGTCATCTTAACAAAATGTCATTATAAAACACATCTATAAATTCTAAACATTTCTTTGACGATGTTTTTATCCAATAATAACAATAATAGATCTACGCATAGGCCTATATTTTTTTTTTAATTCTGAGCTAAAGATATATAAAATATGACGTTTTATAAAGCGGATTATGGTATTAGATATTAATCTAAAACTTCTGTAAACGTATGGTCCAAGCTCTGACTCAGTAAGGACAATATTGTATTTGTTATAGTTTTAGTTCTTTCGATTTTGTTCACAGGCAGCTGAAACACCCAGAATTTCCCCATGTATATTAATATATAAGGTTACACTGCTAAAGAATAGATCAATTGACGTATAATTTAAGCCTAATATAAAAAGCCTCTAGGCAATACGTTATGTAAACTTGCTTGTAATACTGCCCATAAAACCTTTTATTTTAAAAAGTACAACCATACACCAATCCTAATAGAACACATTTTTAATCGATTTTCATAATAATAAGTAATGGTTGAAAAAAGTAAAAACTAACAATGTATTGAATATGCTTGTTGTTTCAAGTAGTAGAGCTTCCATTCAAGTGGGGTTTTCCTAAAGAGATTATGAAAGTAATACTTCGTTTAAGCTTGAGTATAAGCTTAATAAGTCAACTAAACGAAATCAAATTACAAAAGTCTGGCTCCAAAACTTCTGCTATGACTGTCTGTAAGTTTTGAGGGGAGGAATATATTTAGTGGTTTGAAAAGAGAGAGTTTGAATGGAGTAATCGGTGTTATAGTTTGAAATGATGACAGAAGAAAATTATTAACGCTAGTCGAGGGGAGAGCTTCGGGCAGAGATCATAACAATTGATTCTAATTGATTCAAGGCGACTGGGCGTATAGCAATGACTTAAGTATATACAAGTTCATTAAGCAAAGAAAATAGGAACATAAATTTTAGACTTGTTCCAAGGGGTAGGCCTGTCAGATGTAAACTGGTGTTAAATATGTTCCCGCCTTTTGACCCAGTTTCTATCGCACCCTTACTGATTATTAATGCATGGCCTCGTTCCCAGGTCTGTGCTATTAAACGGGGGCTTAAGTTAAACAAAAGTTCACCAAATTTTAAAGCATATTGAAAGTTGCAAACAATTTAATGGTTGCGCGACCGGAATGTTCATATCTGTCGGTAGCTTATACTTTGTCAATATATACTAGGCCTATGTGTTTAAACCTGATAGGCCTACATGTCCGATGATGACATAATTAATGTCGAAATATTGAATCCTGACATGACATGTATCTCACTGCTTACTTTACTACAGCAATTCTCAGTTTACAAAGAGTAAACAAATAGTCAAATTTGGATACACATTTCAGTCATGGTTTAGACCTTTTAAAGTAAACATTTTTTCCTTATATATGATATAATGAAGGGTTGTAAGTTAAAGAGAATTAAGAAAAAAGAATTGTTTTAACAACATACTTATGCCTATATAATCCTACCCTAAGGCTGTATAAATATTCTATGCAAATTTCCACATTCGTCAAATCCAAGTTTTAAATTGTATGAATGTTAGGCATAGCCAATATTATAAAATATATAAGTAATAAGCATATATTGGCCTACTTTAATTATCCTTAAAAGGCATAATTTCTCCATCTATATAGATTAGACCTAGGCCTAATCGTTTTAATTCTTAAAATAATTTTACTTATTAGACATACATAATTTGGTTTTTCGTTGTTGTAGATGATTTTTTTTCAAGTGCAATGATATTTCAAGTGCAAAATATTTCACAAACAAATTTAACTATAGAGTATTTAAACAAATATCGAATCTATTTCAATATTAGGCTACAAATACATAAATCATTGATCAAAAGGTCTACAAAATTACATTGATTTAACCAATCTTATAGTGAATTACGGGTCCAAGTACAGTACTTATTTTATCAAGGGTTAAGATCGACTCAGCGGTTCAACAGCTAAACTCGATGTGGCCTAGCGGATCGACACGCAGACTGTAGGCCTATGTTACGGTAAATAATAACGGTGGAGTACCAATGTGTGATTTATTGTAATTCTGCAATGTTTCTGAAGATTAATTTTACTGTAGCATTAAAAGAAATGCTGTATGTGATCACTAAACCGCATAGAAAGCTTAGTCGGAACATTAAATATTTTTTGTATGTAACAAAGAAGCGATGAGATATTTGCGAATTAGCGGTGTAATAAAAATAAAGATACTTTTTATGATGACCGAATGTTGTAGTGCCTAACAGTATCATTCCCATACCTCGGCAAATGTCTAACTTATTATGTTTCTTAATTCCAGAATAATGCCCACATTATTCACAATAGCATTACAAAATATGTTAAAGATAGATTTGTTTTAAATACCGTAATTGCTTATTTGGAAAAAAAAAACTTATACCATAGGCCTAAGTGTAACCTTGAAATCATAGTCATTGCAGTTGTTTAAAACACCATTTTACCAAAAATATTGCACAACAACGTCAAAGTGTCACAAAAAACATCAAAACTCTCTAAAGGTTGGAAGCCTTCATAATTTGTTTCATCAGAGTAATATTAAACGCTGTAATACAGGGTAAGAGAACGTTAATACCAATGTTCAGTTTACGATTTTTGATCATTTAGCAGTAACAATTTTCTATCAACTTTGAAACAAAATTAATAAATGGTAAAAAGAAATAAAAATAATTATCGAACTGATTTCATGTGACCATTCAATTACCAACAGGATAACATACCTCCATCTTTACATAGGCCCAAATTATAGCGTTCAACTAAACTCGTTGTTTCTGTTTGGTATGTTGGAAATTCCAGCAAGTTGTTCAGTGGTTGCTTATGTAATGTGTATTTACAACGAACACTATAAGAGTTAAATTATAATATTCGTTTTCAATCTTATATGTAATAAAGTGTATTATTATTAAAGATTTATTTATATTTTAAATTATTTTATGGGATTTTGTTTTAGTAAATAAAAATGAATTTTAACCGTCTATTCCAACATGGAAACGATTAGAATAGTATAATGAACTTAATTTCACTAATAATAACGAAAATTTAGACATTAAGTAGGCCTACCATAAGGAAGATATTTAAAAAAAATTGATGTTTATATGTCTGGCATTGATGGTCCAACATTTCTTTCCTAGTGAGTAATAAATGTGTCCACAATTGATGAGATACTGACGATTTTAAATATTTGATTATAGCATCTGTCCTACACACGACAAATCATACGTGAATGTAAAAATAAATTCCGTTTGATCTACTCGAAGACTCGTAACCTAAAATAACAACCCGTTTGAGAGTAAAAGAAATCCAATAACATTACTGAATTGCGAACATTAAACTTGATAAAATATCGTAAACTTTTACAGTGATGATCAAACCAGACTTCTGGTAAAACTAAGAATAGCTGGATTTCTAAATATGCTGTCAACAACATCTTCAAATTACTTTTGAATTTCTTAATAATAACTTAAATAGGGCATTAATATATCACATAATGTTTGAACAACATCGTTTAATGTACAGTATACGACATAACAAAAAAATGACTTAGTTTTAACAGATTGTTTGCATTGTCGGCCATTAACTTTCTATTTTTGAGTAGATGCAAGATCGTAGGCCTGGACTTGAGTTATACTTGGACGTTGCAGCAGGCGAAGGTCGTTTGAACCTAAACATACCGATAGGAACGGGGTGGGCCGATGAGGGCCGACTAAGGTGGGCAATTGTCTTGTGTAATCTAACCACAGGAACCATTGCAAACTATTACAAGTAATTTCGATGAAAATCTATGCAAATGCAAACCACAAACTACAGAGATAATCATATTGTACGACTATGTTTTTAACGGTGCGAAAAATGTATTTCATTAACCTTTATTATGACCCGATTTTATCTAGGCCTAATATACATTTTCACGCGTTTGCATATTAATTTTAGTACCGTTGTCTATAATGATAAATCATGATCGACTTAGCTATAATTCGCTAGACTGATGATAGGCCTAGCTAAATTATATACATATTCGACAACACATTTAGATTAAAATAAAAAAAACTGATAATATTTATTAGAAACAACGAAATAAAAATATATGAATGAAATTTAAATACCTTTCTAACTGATATAAATAGACCTACGAAATTAATAAAGTATTTGAACTTAAATAATGACGAATATTTGTATATGTCACAGCAAACAGATTTACCACAAAGCGGTACATAACTGCGTAGACAAGTTGTGTTGTTTCGCGACGCAAAACATCTGTCGCTTGTCGCTTCTCTATCAGCAGCCATCTTGTTGAAACACTCTTCCGCTGGGTGGACACAAACTGACAAATAGTCAGAGATAATTGAAATCTACAAATTGAAATCTCAAAATAGGCAAAAATAGTGTTCTCCTCCATAGATGTGTAGATAAAACAACTCAGTTATATAGTTCCTCAAAATGTAAATGTATAAGAGTCTCGGCACGAACTTACAGTAAACTGTAAAATTCAGGTTATTGCGGCTGACCATAAATTTACCGGATGTTGATGCGAATTACTGGACAGTTCAATTAGGCCTGCTGGTCGGTTGAAATTGAATCATGACGCTAAAAGACCAGCCTAGGGGTCAGGTTCCAAGCCAAAGTCAATCCCTACTGTCCTGTGGCCAAGGAATTTAAATATCCTTTTAATAGATTGCCGATGTAGAATCAAAATTTAGTTGTAAGTTTGGAAGGTGTTAAGAAGGGTCGTACTTTGACTGGGTAAGGTACAACCCCGGGATACTCCCTACGTTATCTGTCGATGAAACGGTACGTACTACTAATGATTATATGTTTAAATTGCGCTCATTAATTTTTATTTCAATATATATTTCTAAAGTGTCGATATTATGTTCCTAAACCGTATACAGATGCTGTTTTCAGTTAGCGTAATCGTAAACCATGTCTTTGTAATATTGTATAAAGCTTTTTGTGTGGCAGATTGATAACAGACAGGTCTTGATCAAACTAACACGTGACATCAAAACCTATAAACAGAATCAATAATTAGAAAATTTTAAATATGTATTTTCACTTAAAATGGTCAAAAATTCATAAAAATTAATGTTGAAATTAACTTGTTAATAATAAAGTTGCCTAATAATAGGCTATCATCAGTAAAAGTTATGAATTTACGTTATGTACTGTAAACAAAAGTGTAGGCCCCTATTACACAGGCCTAATTGTTTATTTGGCCTATGTATTTTACGCTAAAAATTATAACATGACCAAGGCTTCCAACCTTTTGAATGTTTTATTCATTTATATTTTAGTATTAAATATTGCACAATTGGAGATAGGTCCTATGGTATATTCCAGTATTCATGTACAAGGTCATAACACATGCATTTCTTGAATCAAGTTTTTTTTTTAATTATTTTTTTTAGTTATTGAGATAAATTATAATAGGTCTAATATATGTTGCTAAATGTAGGCTATGTGGGTAGGCAATATTGCCTAATAAATATATTAATGTTTTTTTTTAAGAACAGCATGCAATCTTCAAAAATTCATTAAATCGGCAATCATATTCATAAAAGTTGTATGGTATTTTTATTTGAAATCATAAAACTGGGCTCAAATGTTATCACGATCATATTTCCCTAGGTACAGTAGTGCTTCATCCAGTGTATCATACCGTATTCTAAAACTTAGACACAATAATTTACTCTTCTGCCTTCCAATTCTAAATATTTAGACATATGGTAATAGCATAGAGGTTGTACAGTTGTAATATATCCTTAACCAGGTCAATTTTACTCCTTTTCCTGTTAACTCGTACCCTATCTGTACCCCAAACCTTTATGTTTTTATTCCACGCCTACTGACCTCTGGTGACGTCATCATCTCTAAGAATCTGAACGTTTGGTGGGGTTCTATCTACTTGCAATTGTATGTATGTTTGATGTCTGAATTCTATTTATTATATTCGATAAAACTTAGAGAGGGGGCTCTTCTGTTGTCAAACAACAACAACAACGTACAGATGTACACGACGGTATCATATTAATGAAATCTGAGAGGAAGCCTAATATATCAAGGGTTGTGTAAACAACGAAAAACTTGTTTTTATGCCTAGGCCTATGTATATTACATATTTAAAAAAGAACACACTTTATAAGAACAATGAGGCTGAAATTGCTAAGAAATAAGAACAAAGTAAAAACAAACCGAGGCTGAGAAAAATTCAAGTAAGGGTTAAGGGAACTTAAAAAAACCAAGCTTTATCACAAAACTGTTTCAAAAGCTTTATTAATATCTACTCCAGTAATGTCATCAGATGTAATCAGAAGTTCCATCAGGAAAGAACACAAACTATCCATCCAAGCTCTTGCTAAAATACAAGATTTTGCCTCGAACCAGCCATTCACATGGACCCCTTATACAGCAGCGTGTAGGCCTATCCCTACAATACATCAATTTTTATGTTTAAAATAACAACAAAATAAGGACATTTGAGCCTGAAATCGGCAAAAACAAGGACACTAAGCCTAGGCAAAATGTTAATGGCTCTTAAAAAGAAAATGTGAACTAAATTTAATTATAAACAACAGTACTTCTAATATTTTTTTTTTGCTTTTGTAGTTCTTAAGTTTTTATAACGTTAATGTTATTCGTTGTATTAATTAGATGGTTATTTATTGTAATTAGTTTTTAAGGAAACAGGACCATATCGAAAAACAATTTGGTTTTGTCAAATGACCTTAATTGAATATGATATCCTGTATAAAGATATTGAAAAAAAAAACTTCAGTTATAGTGATGCTCAATCTCAGTATGTATCTCTTTCCGCATCCGAATTATTGGAAAATAAATAGTTTACCTAAAAGTAATTATGATTACCTTAAAATCGAACGACAAAAATGGGTTAAAAAAACGTTTGACATCATGCATTTTCTATTAATTATGTCAACCTATTATTATTATCGTTGCATTACCGGTAGGCCTACCTTCTAGGCCAAATACCTATCTCTTAAGTTTAAGCAAACCTTTCCATATTAGATTCTTATTTGAGCAAGTTCTATTCTTAATCTGAATTGCTACAAATGTAAATATTAACATGTATTTAAATGTTCAAGAATTTAAATGAACAATAAGAGTAGACTTTCAAATCAAACAAGTCAATTTTAATAATTCATAACTTTTCAATTTAGGCCTAAACGGTTTTATTTTTGTCGTAAAAAATATGTGTGTAATTATATAAAAAGAATCCACATTAAAAATTATCTGGCACATCATAAAAAAGTAATTTAAATGTTAAAGGTATATCATACGTGCGAAGCGTGTGTCGCCATTGATAACTAATTGTCACATTAAGGATCATAATTGTCTATTTCTCTTACAACATTTTAAATAATTTAACTCTTTTCCTTATTGTTATAGATTCTATAACAGCTTCGGGTTTTGACAGATTTTGAATTTAATAAGCGATTTTTTTTATAAATGACTGTAATTTTTCATCAAGAGAGACGAATTGAAAGGGCTTTGTTAATGGTTATATTAATATAAGTCTCCTTACACGTGCTTGTTGATCCGGCCGTCGTTTACAACTCGTCAGCTTGTTGTTTACGGATTAGATGGCATAGAAGAACGAATATCGTCCTAATTGCTCCAATGCAGGCATATGATATTACGATGGTATTCGGATTTTTGGAAAAGTTATTACGATTATGGCACGTGGTTTTACAAACAAAATAACAATTACTACTGTTTATAGTGGTAATTGTTGGCCTACATACCATATTAGGAAACCGTTGACATAGTTTGCCATGTTGTTGATGTTTTGGTTATTTAATACGTTAAACCGAATTATTGGAACAAAAAAAAAATGCTAGTGCAAATTTATTTAAACAATATTGTTTTGTTTTTATTTTATCCTTTGTCTGCCATTATTCAATAGGAAAAAAAATTGAGACTTGCTATTAGACGCGGAAAACGTCTCTATAAACAGCTTTTCAAAAATGTCTGCCTGTCGGTCTCTGTGTCTGTCTTTCTGTCGGTCTTGTCACGCACGTTTGAGACTTGCGTTTAGTTCTTTCCATATATAATTTCTGATAACCCGCATTGTATAGGTGTCACTTTAAATATCTACGAAATATGAAGCAATTAATTAATCATCAACTGGTATACACTAACATTAAAATTAAATTAAAATATCGTTATAAATACACTTTTAAATGCTTACTTCCTTATTAAACTGTATACATTTTTGTTTTTGAAGCAAATTGCGAATAACGCCTCACATCGGCGACTTTTGCCTCAGGCGTAGTCGCAGGAATTTGAAATTTGCATAGCAGATGATGTTAAAAGCAAGCACTATACAGAACCGATTCATTCGATCACTGATCTTGCTTGTATAGTTTTGGATCAGTAGCCGCACT
>JAOTQE010097289.1:0-14183 GCA_025631205.1 Nesometra sesokonis
TCTGTTACGTTAGTATTAGGTTTCCGATAAATAATACCTACTAGTGTTTCGATGTTGTTTTTAATTGTGACTTTTAATTAATTCGGAAATCTGGTGAGTTTTAACTTTAGTGTGAAGTAATTTTTCCTGAATTGCAAGTAAGAAGAGTATCGCACAGCGTATTACTTGACATATCATATATTTCGGTTTCTTTGACATTTAATTAATAAAATGTTCTAACAACCTCGGTGCCTAGAATCTTAACCTGGTTTTGTTTAACAATTGAGATTAATTTGTTTTTCTAGTAAGGTTCAGATCAGCCTTAATACAAAGTGCAACAGAAACATAAAACATAGGCCTAATGGATATAACCTTAAATGTTCGCCTCCTACTTCAAAATGCATTCTTTGGTTACGTTTCTAGGATTTTAAATTCCAATTGATATTATCAATGTATATGATTATATCTAAAGTTGTTTCAATATATTTTTGTTATTGTATTTTCAAGATTTATGTGTTAGGGCATGGAGAATATATTTTTCCAATTGTTAGGGTTAGAAAATATTATTGTAAATACCGTTCATTTACAGTTGAATTGTTTAGTTGTAATTAGATAGTTGTATCGAAATGTCAAGGCATCTATACATATTTAATATTAGACCTTGGCCAACGAAACCAATGCGCTCTATATAAAAAGTGTCATTTTAAATGTCAACACATCAAATACGAAACATGTCGAACCGGTAAACGACGCAAATTATATTCATTTTCATTGTCTAAGGATCAGACTTGGCTTTGGCTCAGTGCTCTAGTCATTACGAGGAAAGCAGGCAGGGTTGTTGATTACACGATTATTTACATTATATACAAAATTAACATTATAAGTAGACACTAGCGACGGCCGTAGCCAGAATAAAAAAAAAATACAGACGAGGTGAGGCTGATGGCTCGGGGCGCGTGGTCCCTGATCAGGGATGGGGCGCGTGTTGGATTGAAAAGTTCAGACGAGGCAACCACCTCGTCTGCCTTACGCTGGCTACGGCCCTGCTGGCTAATGATTGACAGCCTCGTACCATGGGCGACGGAATGACTTCCTGATTATACGGCAGGAAAGTCACCATTAACATCAGGCAACATGGTTGGGGTGTCGCTTTTAAAAATATGTAGAGGTTACACCTCTAGATGCTCGGAAATAGTATTATTTTGTCTTTTTATGCCTTCCTTTAGCAGGATTAGATTCATGAACTTGGGAAAGTGTACGGGTCGGTGTGGGTAATAAGTGTATGGTCTACGTCCACCTCAGGACCATCATGGTTGAGGCTAAAGTGATAACAGTTTTGAATTTAGAACTTTTTGATGGTCAGAAATGGCACTCTTGCTTTTTGAAGTGTCACAAATGAAATTGAGACTGCTGCAACTGCAAATATACGGAGGTCATCGTACCTGTCGTACCGCCTCCACCGCCCGTACTTACACAACATAGGTCTATATCAGATACGTTTCGACATACTGTAGGTTTATCAATGAGGCAATTCAACCAGTCTCACACAGTCTGTCCTTTTGTTCTGTCAGTTTGTTTTTCCTTCGTTTGGTTGGTTTAACTTTTGAATTGTGGATTTGTACTATTTTTTCTATTTTAACTTTTTAACGACCGCCCATAGTCTCGAAACCTCCGTCTTGGTTATTACTACCTCATATGCTTCGGACTGTGGAGAGATATGCTGCTAGATAGTGGGCTAAAAAGTCTAACATAGCAAACTCACAATCTTATATCTACTTGTCCACAGGAACATAAGTCAAAACATGATAGACGTTGACAAAAAACATAATTATACTCGTGTATAGCACCTGCTATGCAAATTGCAATAAACGGTTGGTACTGTCTGACAATGCTCTTTTCAATTCATGTTTATGTTCATGAGAAAAAAACAAATTTGAGGTTAGTCATGGAACACCAAGTTTTCGCAAATGAAGTTATAAAGAAATAATCAAACAACACAGGAAATATAAACAAAATACAAGGGTTTTTGTATTTTTGTCCATTAACTTCAGTTATAGATGTCCGATTTGGATAATTGACCCTCATTTTAAAGCTTATGAAAGGTGTAATATATGGAAAACTAAATTTTCAATTTTCCTTCAACTTTGTGGTTTTCCGTGTCATGCCTCATTTGAGGTTAGTCATGGCAAAACCACTACCTGGTCGCAAAGGATGTTATTGAGAAATAAACCAATAAACAACAGGTAAAACAAACAATAAAATTCATTTTTTTGTATATTTTGTCGAATAACCTCGGTTATAGATGTCTGATTTTGATGACTGACCCCTATTTTAAAGCTTACAAAAAGCGTGGGTTTAATAATAATTCATTTTCTTATAATGTGGTGGTTTTCCGCATCACGCCTCTATGCATATCACCTGCTATGCAAATTGCAATAAGCGTTTGGTACTGTCTGACAACGCTCTTTTCAATTCATGTTCATGTTCATAAAAAAAAATCGCCTTTGAAATATAAATTGCCAGTACAACGTTTGTGTTTTCGATACATGCTTAACTAGATTTATAAATACTATGAGTAAGCCTTCTCTGAGTTCATTCGTGGTTCAGTAATCTGACGTAATAAATCGTTGTTTTAGTACGAATGTGGGACTTGTTTGAACGAGGATGTTCACACCAGTGATGTTGATGACACTTCACTGGAGAATAGTGTTTTGATTATCGCGTCAGTTCAGCCCTTTACTTCATAAGCGTCAGCTGTGCGATGGACACTGGCGCCTACAAAGCTACGGAAAAATAATATACACTTTTGCTTTATTACGATTGTTTGTTTAGATTATGTTTTTCTTGTACTGCGAATTATTATTTGTAGAGGATGTTTTGCAAATGCAATATATTACAGCAAAATTTTATTCCAAAAAATTTAATAAGACAGACTATTTTTACGCAAGTCGTAAACCGATTCTTCTGACTATTTCTACGCAAATACGCATGCGCAATAATTGGACATAGTTGTTGAATGCCTGTTTTGTTATTTCAGGATGACGTAAAAATAGCCTACAATGATTAGTTTAACGACTACTGTTGTAATGAAAGTCATAGTATATAACAAACTAACCGTAAATTACAAACGATAATATTTTTAATACGGTCTCGCTAATAGTTTAATGCAAGCATACCAAAATAATACAAAATAATAATGTTTATATCAACAGTACATTAAGCTTTATGTTTACAAATGCCACGTTATTAAACGGATGAACATGGGTAAAAATAGAGTTATAGTGGATACAAATCACATTACTGTCAGACAAAGTAGCAGAATAATTCTTGTAAATTTTTACGGCGGCGATCCTGCTTAAATTCATGGAAACAAGTGCGACCGCTCATCGGGTCTGTACTTTCACTGCGCAGTGTAAAGTCGTCTTCCATTACGCTACCGTATCACTGGAGAACCTCTGCGACACGTCGTATTAACATTCTAAGATATCTTTGTCGTTTTGACAAGGCAGTTTGGAAGAAAACATTTTAAATTAGAATATCCATTCGTACAAACTGAATATGTTTCTGAAATTAGAAAAATTGATAAAAATAAATTTTAAATTGGAAGGGAAATTTAAAAAGAAATGATTGGACGAGCTTCGTTTTGTTAGAATATGCCTATTAAACAATATGGGGTAACGAACCGCGCCACAAAGGCGATTGATGCTTCAAACTGTATTTTATATTACTTGATGAAACACGTTTTTTTAAACGCTTTTTTTAGAAGACATTCTGGGGTGTAGCTTAAAAAAAATCGATGAACGTTTGTTGAAATTTGAGTCTAATTTATGTGTAAAAAGTATCATGCACGTCTGCTCAAAACTGGCGAAGCTGGACGCTTTAAATTTGTGCAACAACAACACCACTGCCATCACCACCACCAACAAAAACAACAACAGGATTGAGGTTTTAAGGCCCCCTTTGCGCGGACCTAAAAACAATCTGGCACCAAATGCGTCCCATAGTGGGTGGATTGTCATACCAGTAATTACGACACAACGTACTTCATAAAACTTAAAATAACAAAACACACTAATTGTAGTCTTGTGGCATGTCTATTATAAGACATACTGTGGTTTGAGTTATCGCTATCCTAAATATTATCAAAGACAAGACATTAGATATAAGATTTAATTAATTTATTGCGGCGCCTATAATATTGTGTATTTTTAGAATGTATTAACAATGTCAAAATTGTATACATGTTTTTATGTTAAAGCACATGAGCCAACCTGGATATCAATTACTTAACCATTGTTATCGTCGTCGTTTCCATGGGCACTGTCTACACCGATATCATTATCATCATCATATCATTATCATTTATCATCGTCATCATTATCATTATCTTCATTATCATCAAAATCATCATCGTCGTCGTCATCATCATCATTCATCATCATAACCATCAACATCATCAACATCATCCATCATCATCATCATTATCATCAATATCATCATCATCCTCATCATCATCACCACCATCATCATCATCATCATCATCTTCATCATCAACCATAATCATCATCTTCATCATCATCATCATTATCATCATTATCATCATCATCATCCATCATCATAACCATCAACATCATCATCATCACCGATCGTCATCATCATCCACATCATCACCGTCATCGCCATCATCATCCTCATCATCATCATCATCATCATCTTCATTATCATCATCATAATCATCTACATCATCTTCATCATTATATTTATCATCATTATCATCATCATCATCTCATCATTATCATCATCATCTCATCATCATCATCATCATCACCACCACCGCCGTCATCGTCTTCGTCTTCATCTTCGTCATCGTCATCGTCATATCATCGTCATCATCATCATTATCATTATAATCATCATCATCATCATCGTCATCATATATTTTGCATCTTCGCCATGGTTATAATCATTGATATCATCGATATAGCCATTACCAACATTGTCATCAACTTTGCCATCAAGTTTAACATCATCAAGTTTATCAAAATCATATTGGTATCATTAGGCCTATTTTAATCTGATCATTATTATCATCGCCGTATATTCACCCACCACCACCATCGCTGTCACTTGCTGTACATTATATTTTTGAAACATAATTTGCTTCTCCAGCAATCAAAATACCATTGACTTCATGTACCATAATACTGTACAATCATAATGACAATAACACCTGTTTTTCTAGTACCATCTCATTTATAAAATTGCGTTTACGTTACCTTTATAATTATTAGTGACGTCACATTTTATATACAGCTGTTTAACAAGTTCTCGTAGCGCGACAGCTCCTAATACCGATCCCTCTTTAATTCAATAACTAACCGCCGACGAGTTACCGAGATACTACCTTTTGTAAAACTATTAATACGTTATACGTGTGGTTATCTTTAATGTGAATGAAGAAATCGGCGTAGCTTTGTGGTAAGTTTTTCGGTCGGTCGGCTAGTCCTTATAAATAGTTTTGAGTAATAGGACGCATCATTATAGAATTTGTTTTTTGTTTTTAGTAGGGTTAGACAATAATCTGTAGTTTTCATATTACTGGATTGAATTGCGCACAGATGCAGACGCAATGCTCTTGGAATCGATAAAACTCTCCATTGTCAAAAAATTAGCATCCCTTAGACACCGCTTTGTAAACATTATTATATAGATTAATGGTACATTGTATTCAACAATATCTCAATGCAATTATCATACAAATTATATAGGTGAGGAATATTAATTTATTGTAAGGTAGTGTTAATTATATGCAGAAATTATGTAACTGACTCTATTAGTATCGATACTGTCTTATTGTTGGATTTCAAGTATATAATAGTATTATGCTATTCATTTTATATTTCGAAAAATAATGAAACTATATTGAATTACAATAAGTATTATCCATAGTTTGAAGTTAATATAATATAATAATATTGAAGGACTTTGAGGGGGATATCATGGCTGTGGCAACATATTGAACGAGTCAAATATGAGTTCAATATTTTTCCACAGCGAGTACAATATTTTCTGGTATCTCGTGCTGATAATATATTATACAACTACAGTATACGTTGACTTGACAGTTGCTGGTTAAAACTATGGGCTGAAGTGCCTCCAAATAGTACTATTCACTTAGGGGCGCAGCTCCTCAGTGAATAGTAGTATTTGGAGGCACCGAGGTCCATAGTTTTAACCAGCAACTCGACCTTAGGCAACTTATATTTGTTTTATATTCTACATCAAACAAGACAAAGGGCTTAGGCTAGGCCTACATTTAGGTCTAGGCCTACCTTTCTCGTGGCTCTGCTGAGTGGGGAGGTACGATCGAGGCCTACTACCAGGTTTCATACATTCTCAAACTTCACTCTACAATTCTCGGAAAACGGTCATACCATATTTTATTGTTTTTTGGTTTCCACTATCTAGGCCTACTGCGGATAAATTTGTCTAGGCCCTAGACTCTACATCGTCGTCAGTCTGATCAGAACTCTAGACTCGGGGCCTAGCAGACTCGCTTGTTACTGTGTAAACATCACAATAGTCAGTGACGTCACTTTGCTAAGTAGTATTTTACTATATCGCAAAGTGACGTCACTTTTATAAATAGTACATATTTCGCAAAGTGACATCATCAAGCTTGGATAGTAGGAATATTTTTATTCACGTGGTAATCTTTCAACCAATCAGTGAAGTTTAAATGTTTGATGTAGAATATAAATAAATACATAGGCCTATAATAATGTGCCTCCAAATAGTACTGAAGTCATTAGAACTATTTGGAGGCGCCGCCGAGAGACCCATTAACGAGAAACTCAAAATTAGGCAAAGTCTCTTTGTTTTCTACATCAAACATTTTAAACAAAAATTGCTTAGGTTAGGCCTACCTTGTGCGATCAAGGCCTTCGAGACTTACTCCTCAAAATTCACTCCACTCGGTAAACGGACATTCCACATTTTATTTGTTTTTGGGTGTTTGCATTGTCGACTAAATTGATAAATTAGTCTTAGTCGCCAGATAACTGATCGGAACGCCTAGGCTAGGCCTAGCAGCGCTTGTGGGCTGCCATCTTGAGAATTTGTAAACAATTTCAGTGACGTCACTTTGTAAAATAGTATACTATATCACAAAGTGACGTAATTAAAGTGAGGTCACCTTGCGAAAGAGTGTATACTATTTCACACATTGACGTCATCATGCTGGAATAGTAAAAATATTTTTATTCACTTGACGCTCTTTCAACCAATCAGTACAATTTGAATGTTTGGTGTAGAATATAATAATTAATCCCCTTACAATTACACTATTATTTCAACATTCAGTCTTTATTGGCCAGAATATTGGAGCTAAAATAATTTAACCAGTTACGGTATCCTACGATATAAAAAATCCTGGTAGTTAGTTTACCTACGTTTGTTTTTCTGTTATTTTGGGCAGCCCTTCACAAGCTTAGCTTTCTGAGACTTGTCTCTCTTATTAAAACAGTTTTATTTTATTATATTTGAAAGAGAAATAAATGTTACGATGAAGTAATAGAATAATTTTATCCACCTACAATGAGGAGGGATGATGGAAGATAAGCTTTAGGCATACATTTCGTAATTAAATTGTCACTGTTTTCCAATCAACACGTCGTCGTCGTGCAAGCATTTCAATTCACCAAAGACTCATCTTATAAATTATCTTTAACAGTGTTCAAAAATTAAACTATGTTTCTATGTGTCTTCATGAACTAGAAACTAGTTAAATTTTAGTTATCTATTACGAATATTTACTATTGTTGTGGACAGATGAAATTGCTCAAGTGCAACCCAGCACCTGTTGCATGGCATGACGGGACCGTTAGAGGAGTAGAAAATTATACGAATGCGCATCATCCAGTCCTATCAGCGTCTTGAAATTGTTTAGTAAAAGAGCGCGCAGTATATAAACCGAACTACATTACATTATATGAATTACCTACCGATCATAGACTAAGACTTCGGAGACCGAGATTGAAGACCAGCCACTGTAATATGAGACCGGGAACCAGAGTTCCATTTAAAAACATACATACCCGAACACTGAGAACAGACTTATTCTATCTGCCCTCTCTAGGTGATAAAAACTAGAATCCAGACAAGGCTAACCTACTTAGGCTTATCTGCAGTATTAGCTGTTTCCTAAAATAACAAAATATAACCTTTTTTTACCCTAACAGTAGTGTTTTTCTTTATCAGTTTGAGCTAAATTATTATTGTAAACAAAATTAATTTCAATCCTCTAACCACGTTTTGCAGGTTAACAAGTTGTTTACTATATATTATTAAGCCTATGCGGGCCATCTGAATTTGCTACTATAGTACAGGTTACAGTAATTGAAATTTCAGACGACATTGGATAAAAAACATAGGTGAGGGTGTAATCGTTTACGATTGCCTTGTTTCGATTATGTCAATGAACCTGTTTTCGAGCGGTTATCGGTCCCACTAATACTTTTGCTTTTATTTTACCTTATACATAGCATCTTTTGATGGTTTTACGAGGTTCATCTGTGGTTTTTAGTCCAAATAGCTATGAAACAAATATTTATGTTAACTTTATGTTTTATGTTGTTATACAAATCCTCCTAATAAATCTCCACGAGAGTATATAAACCTGTCTTACTTTCCTTTACAGTACTTCACTTCAAGCAATGAACATCCGATTGGTCTTATATGAAAGCTTTAAAGTGCCATAAATACTCCTTTTTTATAATCCTGTAGAAACTGTAGAAAATGTCACCAGCCTAGCCAACAAGATCCTTTTAAGTTATCATAGTTTTACAATGGTTTGAGAATAAAATGTAAAGTTATTTGCTATAGATTCTCGTAAAAGTGCGAAGGGCCACCTCTACTCACACCAACCCAAACATTGACGACTGAACTTTAAACGTGACAGTAAAAATTTGAACCTTATAGTGGTTACATTTTTATACACTGATTCTAACTTTATTGTACGGATATTTTTGCTACTTATAGGACATTTATACTTAGCTTATTCTCTAGTTGTACAAAGTTAGTATAACATGATGATTTTTTCGGAGCCCATGAGTATACTAGAAATCCCGACCACGACAATTATAGATTGTTAAGAGCTTTTAGTAAGATTATGTAGTGTTATTTGACGTTAGTTGTTTAATTTCATATCGAAAATGGCACCACCAAGAGACAATAGGCCTAATAACTTTTACGCACGCATTTCTGCACGCGCGCCTTAACAACAACTGGGGACGCTCCTATTTGCTAATACACTGTATGCGCGCGTGTTTCGTTCTTTACACGCCCTTCCTTCCGGTACGCGCACGTTAAATGTTGTGCTTCTTCGTAATCTCACTGATTACACTAATATTTAACAAATATTTAAATAAAAGACTGATTTAAATTGTGTAGCATGTTAACCAAGATTGGTAAAAGTGTAGTAGTTAGTGTATTATAATAACATAAGTACAATAGTATTGTTTGGGCTATATTAATTAATGGTTTTTTTTTGTAACAATTAGTACACTTACATTACAAAATAATTTGTCTTGTCTTCTGTTCGGGATACTTTTAACGTAATGTCCTTTACATTTCAATAGTAATTATCGCTGCAAATCAGACGTGGTTATATTATTGTTTCAAATGGTTTAATGTCAGTGCTTACATTTTCAATATATATTAATTAACATTTTTCGCTAAGTACAGTATTGGGCTATATTAATTTATTTTTTTTTTTTGTAACAATTAGTACACTTACATTACAAAATAATTTGTCTTGTCTTCTGTCCGGGATACTTTTAACGTAATGTCCTTTACATTTCAATAATAATTATCGTTACAAATCAGATGTGGTTATATAATTGTTTTAAATGGTTTAATGTCACTACTTACATTTTCAATATATATTAGTTAACAATTATCGCAAAGTACAGTATAACAAAATAGCCCTACTTCGCTTCTATTATACCTTTTAGTATACATTAACTAAACCCATGGCTTTTCAATTAAATAACGATGTTTTGCGTGACCTTTATTATATTAATTGGTTCTCCAATACATTAAAAACGTTTTCAAAAACAGAAATAATCCTAAAGTAAATCGGATAAAAACTGAACATTTGACCTCCAGATTTACTAACCTACTTGATAATCATACATCATTATAGTTTCTAAATTCGATGTTGAAATACCGTATCAAACATGCATTGATACAGGCATACAATCTCTGAAATAATTAAAATTAGTATTAATATGCCTAAATACTGCTATCATTGCAGGATTTCCTATATCGGCATTTGTTATATCTTCATCAGGACTACATGGAGTTTGCCCTTTGTACGTAAAATTGTGCATTTATTACGTCGGAATGAAGTCTTTTTCAATTTTCAATGACCAGGGTTAAAATATCAGGCTAGTTTAGGCCCCATAAAAAATTATTAGTTTATCACCTCCGCGAGCATCACTTTTGGGGAATTCCCGATTTTTTTTTTTTACTCAATTTACTATTGAAACGATGGATTTTCCTGTTGTATTCACTTGAAATTCTTTAAATTTTCTTAACATAAAGTAAAATATGACAATTCTCGAGCTCACAACGATGTACACAACCAGGAATAGGCCTACAATATTCAATACTCGCTACAGGCTGGTACGCTGGTATCTGCGTCGTATTTGCGCGAGTCTAAAATAATGGTGGACGTAACGTGATATCACTAAAACTTTGGAAGGTCGGTTAAAAAAAAACTCCCGCCCTCATCAGTTTTTATGCTTTGGTAGGGTGATAAACGAATAATTATTTTTATGGTGCCTTATGGGTAGTACCTGAGAAAATTTGTCGTTGCCTGTTTTTGAGAGAATTCAATAATAGGTAGATGGTCTTTCTTCTTAACAATAAGTCCCAGCTGTCACGATTAGAAGTTCCATATCGTTCAAAACCATTATTTTAGTGTGCGACCAATGATGGTGTTTGCTACAATGAAGTCTTCAACCTCAAGTATCAGATTCCGAGTACTTCTTCAAGGGGCGGAGCCAGGATCCAGCAAAAGGGTAGGGTGGGGGCCGCCCTAAGGTCCGGATGAGCGAGTTGCCGGTTTGATTTTGACAAGCAAGAAAAGTACAAAAAAACCCGTTATCTCCGCTTTTTGTGTGTTATTGTACCCTCCTGTTTTCCCCATGTGCAAGGGTCAATTTTAGACCCGGCGCTTCTAATGAGGGTGCAACGTTTCGACGATAATGGGGGTGGGGCGTTTCGTAAAATTTGTCTATTGATTATGCAGAATTACTAAGTAAGATAGCCGAATACTCATAAAGCTACCAGAATCGTTGTTAATGTTTATCGCGAATATCTACAAGAGAAGACATGGATTTACATTTTGAAGATTGAGGCCTTTTGACGATTGAGGCTTATTATTTAATTAGTTTACGTGAAAGATCAGATTTGAAGGGTCTAGCCTAGCCTAGGTTTGACGGTAGCTAGTCTAGGCTAGACCCTGGCGAATGTGATCTTGCAAGTAAACAATTTGAATAATAATATAGTGAATGCCTATTTTCGGTGATTATCAAAAATATTGTACTCACTGTGGAAAAATATTGAACTCGTCTTCGACTCGTTCAATAATGTGTCACAGTTCGTACAATATTTTTGTTGGTATCCTCCTTAAAAGCATTCAATATTAATCATTTAGCCGAACTAGTAACTGTTAAAGCCTCTTATCTATTTCCCTTCAGTTATTTACAAGTGGCGATGCTGTTTTCAATTTTATTTAAAATGCCGATTTTCTAAACCTATTAATAGAGACCTGGATATATGAAGTCAAGGACCTGGATTTCAATGCAGCCATGATAACCTGAACATCTCTCCGTTAATACATTCTGTTCAGATCAGTCTCGGAATTATAGTATATATTAATAATTCCCATGTAAGATATAAGTTTTTGAGTATATTAGGTTTTTTCGTTGTAATGTTTAAGTTACATCATTTTAGACACAATATTGATCAAAAATACAATTTGACAAAGTTTAAAGTAGGCACACACATACCGTTGTCAATAGTCCTATATTTCATTCATATTCCGGGCATGCTTTTCACCAAACTGCTCCCTTCTTTTCACTCATGTAACAATTAGTTGATCCTTACCTTAGTTAGCCAATGAGAAAACGCTATTGGTGTCACATGATATGGTTTGTGGATCAAATTGTTCAGTAAACATAAAATATCATTACGCAATTCACTTTCTTCAGTTGTTATAATACGCGAGGACGTGACCTGCGCAGATCGTTATGCTACGCAGCGGTAATTCTACGCTTACTTAGACCAGATATCTCCGTGTCGAGGGGTAAGGCTAGGTAGTCCTTGCCTTTTAAAGCATAATTTTACGTTATGTTTGAATGTCGTGTTCTCTGGTATTGTTTCTTACCTAATTTGAGTGTTTATCGATAAAGTATAGAATGGGTCTAGGGTAAAGTACAATATTTTTCCACATCTCGTGCATTATGTACCACACCCAACTTGTACACTCACACACCTGTCCCAAGGTATGAAATAATGTAGAAATATTTTTCAGTGTTTATATTTGTGTAGTGAAATCATTTCCACTTTGCGCTGATTGAGCTGGACAAAGTGTTATTTTGATTGAATACAATTTTTTACTAAGATTGCATAACATGGCCGAGCTTGTTATTGAGTTTGGAATTATTTTTATGTATTTTTATGTGAAATGACAAATGTAAACAAGTTACATTTTAAATTCAATTTCAATTTTATTATCTATTAATGCCATCGAGATATATATATATATCCACATCACATGACTAATAAAAAGTAATAATACAAAAATATAAAACATGGTTATAAAAACAAGTTAAAAACAACATTTTTTAGGAGTTTATTAATTTAACAATGATGATGGTGATGGTGATTGTGATGATGATGATTATTGTTATTTTATTATTATTATTATTGTTATTATTATTAAAATTATTATGACTATTACTATTATTATTATTATTATTATTTTTATAAATGTATAAAACTAACAATAATAATAACCTTGTTCCGTAATTCAAGATAATCAGTACCGTAATAAAAGTAATTAAATGTGCATTAAATTTATATTGATTATCTTGAACTCAATAATGAAATACCCCAGTTGTAAAGTTTATAGAAAATATTACTTGGAATTACACGTATCAGATGTACGGAAAATCCATTAATAACTATAATAACATGAATATATTTAAAATTCCAATGCAGGAGAGTGATTTAGTAAGGTATGTTCGTTGTCGTATGAGTGGGTGGAAATAAATGGTAAAAGTATAAAGAAATATTAGTGATAAGTAGGGAAATAGAACATAGTTAAGTTAAGTAAACGAGACATTCAAGGTTTAGTCGAAACAATACAATACAACCGTTAAAACGAGAACGACATTTTAATAGGAGTGCGTACTAAGCTACTGACAAACCACTCGACGACCTGGATCGACAGACCAATTCAGTGGATTTACAATGAGCCACCTATCGGTTGCAGCGGACAGGTCGAAATCCGCAGTGCCTTATGGGAAAGGGTCGACATCAAAAGGCTGAGCTGAGCAGTTGCGGCCTGTGCATACGAGCTGCCTAGCCTGCACATTGTGAGTAGGATTCGTCTTTACCGTCTAAGATTAAAAGTAAAAAATACATCTTGTATAGTTCCTTTCGATATAAAGGGTTTAGTAAAAAACAATACAATACAACCGTTAAAACGAAAACGAAATTTTAATAGGAGTGCGTACTAAGCTAATTGACAAACCAATTCAGTGGATTTACAATGCGCCACCTATCGGTTGCAGCGGACAGGTCGAAATCCGCAGTGCCTTATGGGAAAGGGTCGACATCAAAAGGCTGAGCTGAGAAGTTGCGGCCTGCGCTTACGAGCTGCCTAGCCTACATATTGTGAGTTGGATTCGTATTTTCTGTCTAAGATTAAAAGTAATAAATACATTTTGTATAGTTTCCCTTAGTTCCATGGCAACCGATAGGTGGCGCACCGCATTGTGAATCTACCGAATTAAGCAATAAGATGATCAAAAGACACAGAGCTCCAAAGTCTCCCTATTTTGGCAGAAGTCTCACTATTTTCCAGTCAATCTCACTCTTTCACTATTTTTGACATTTTCTCACTATTTTTG
>JAOTQE010097300.1:0-14182 GCA_025631205.1 Nesometra sesokonis
CAACATATTGCCCACCCTAACACACAAAAATAATTTTGAAAAAATATCGTTTAGTATTTTTTTGACATTTATTTAAAGTTCACCTATTTTCCATACAAATATGTCCCGCATACAGGTGGGATTAACTCCCCGCAGTGAAAGGGTTAAGAGTTGCTGAGTAAAATAAAATATAAAAATACAGTACCGAAATAGTGATAACAATCAAAAACTGGGTGGACATTTTTGTCATATACAATAAGACATACTAAAATAATTTTTAAAAGTATATTATTTCCATTTGACTGTACTATATTTTGTTTTAGGTTAGTATTTTTACATTGCATTTAATAATTTGTGGCCAAATTTAGTATTAATTTGTTTTTATCTCTCATTTTTGCTACAAGTGTGCCAATACTGTGGCATATCAGCAGAGGCAAGAGTATTTTTCGCTTGATTCAGGATTCTAAAACTTGATTGGTTTAAAAAGGCAAGCTTTTTATCTTGTTTCCCTTTAAATAAAAATAACACGCTCTGACTAGGTAGATCTACCATGTTAAATTACTAGGAAGGCCTAGCACCACAGAGAACTACCTACTGTAGTAATGTAGTATATAATTACCCTGTCTGTTGATGTTATAAATGCCTTAAGGTTTACAGTATTCTAAATAATGGCTGTATGTTCCTATGTATACCTGTAGAGCATTAATTGCTGGCCATATTTTTTGTAGTATCCCTTGATATGATATTTTATAGGGTTAACCTTGTTAACTACATTTATGTACCTTGTCACTACTATTATCTACCATGTTAACAGAGTTATTATTTTCAAAGGGTTTGAACAATTCAAAGTCCTGCAGGAACTGTCAGTGGTCACTGAAAGGTATTTATATTACACATGCCTTCATCCACACAAAATGTTTAGAGCACCATCAAGGGCAAAACAAAGTGTTATTAATATTTACTTTCTACTAATACTAATAATAATTCTACTAATACTGTAACTCAAAAGAAAACTTAGATATTCATAATAAAAGACGGCAGTGTTGCCAAAACAAAACAATCTTTGGATAATGAATTAGCCTGTATATGGGGACTTCACAGTTAAGCCATGGAGAAGCAAAAATAACTTCTGCCCTTGCCCATTTGGATAAGTCTACCTAACTTGTTGTTTTGTTATTATGATTTTTTTGTCTGATCATGTAATGTTGATTTCTTATGACGTTTCATTGGTGCAAACTGGCATAAGGTGTTTTTTTATTTCTTTTGATGTCATATTATTTTATTTTAGTATTTTGGTATTTATATTTCAAAACCTAGAATGTTTGAAACAAAACTGGCAACTCATTATTTAAATGAGTTTACAAATGAACAATTAAATAAAGTCAAATACTGTACAGTGAGAAAAAAAATGCTTGAAGTGCTTTTTTGTAGTTTATTGTTCACTAACTTTGTTCTATTATTCACCCAACACCTTTGTATAACTTTTACATCTACTGTAGTTTTGTCATTTACTTACAGGCCTAAAATGCATCTGTTAACATTTTAAAGTATATGATTTTAAAATATACTTGAAATTTAGGAAAATCTAATTTAAATTATTATAAATATTTTCATGTTGTTTTATGTAATTCAAGGTTTTCTGAAGACTCCATACAACCAAAGGTGATAACTGCCCTACAGGTACAGTTTAGTAAATACAAAATATAAATATAAATTACTTCCTTTTAAGGCATCTCTAAAATCAGTAATGCATAATTTTTAAGTTAATAATTATTTTTCTCCTATGATGGAAATATTTCTGTACATGGAATTTATATTGCAAACCAATTGACAGCTGAGATGATGATAATTGTACTTTTGTGAGTGACATACCAATGCAGCCAAAATGTCAGTACTGTATCTTATAAATAATTGGCTTTGCAAAATCAGTTACCTGATGACAATCAAATATTTGCATCAGAGAACCACAACCTTTTAATTCATTGCCTGAAAGGCGACTACAAAATATGAAAACATAATTATATAATATTGAATGCTTTTGAGGGATACTAAAAAGTACTGTACAAGCAGTGGCAAAATATTGAATAAGTGAAGACGAGTTCAATATTTTGCCACAGTATGATGTTTTGGTATGCCCAAAAATAAGCATTCAATATTACATTATTCAAAATAATTGAAAGTTCAGATTTCAAAATACATGAAGTTTAGATTTTTCAGGCCTCAACCAGCCTAGTGTCTGACCTATCTAAGTTCCAAAGTCCATGTCCTTTTGCAGAAATTCACAAAAAAATTTAACAGCAAGTCCTGTAGCTACAAGTATTAAGGCTACTATGCACAGGACTACTTAGTAATTCTTTCACTGTAAATTGTGCAAAATGCTGACTTTTTAATGAGTGGTGTAGTTGTGCATGCACTATTTTTATAGTGTCATCTTGCATTGGTGAACATTTAGTTTCTCGAGTAAACAGTCGTTGTTCGCGTGGCAAAATCGGGTGACAGCAGCTTGGGTGTTAATTAGATACTACTCACGCAATGTTCTAGGCACCTCCTGATTGATTTTAACTACTTTTATATTTTTATGTGTCGAATTTGTAATAAATAAATAAATAAATAAATGTTCAATACTATATAATTTTGAACTGGTCAAAACAACATTATTGATTAATAATAACATAAATGTGGCAGAGCCAAATGAGACATAAGTTGGAAAATTGAAAATTGAGGTTTTTATGGATTCAGGGGTTTTGTTAATTTTTATGTAAGAAGGCCATAACTGTTTTACAGCGGGTAACTTTGAAAACGATTTACAGAGTCCACCCCTTTCCGCCTATATTTACAGGCGGATGATATCCGCTGACAGACGGCAATTTTTACCGGTTACCTGCTATTAACAAAACTACACATTCTTTAACATGCAAAAAAAAAAACAGTTTCATACGATGTTTCCTTGCAAACATATGAACAGTAGAAGTTTGAACATTTAAAATGTAAGTTTTGAGAGTTGTTTATCTACATTGACTAAGCAAGGTCATTTTAAATTGCACTTTTAATACATTCTTTGATCATACTGTATATCTCAAAATTGTTAAAGTATGAAAGTTGAATGTATGAACTGTATTTTTAAATAAAATAAAATTTGAAAAACTGACCATTTTTAAATTTCTGCCTATTGTGGAAACTAGCATCTGCGACTTATGTCTCATTTGGTTTGGCTCTACCACAAATAGATACTGTAACTAGAAATTCATCAGTGTACTCTATGGGCAAGTGACTTTTCTTGTGGTAGCCATAATTTTGAATCAGCTTGCCCAAATGGCAACTGATTATCGAAAAATCATGTAAGTTCTGCTTTGGTGGCATGGCAAAGCTGTTGTCAAATTTGTTTGTTTGTATTCAGTGCCAAAACACAATTGATAAAATTGTCTGTTTCAACAAAGTCGGCAATGACAATGTTAATTCCATTTGCTCCTGCCTTTTTACCATTGAGGTAAAACTTTAAATTTTTCATAGCAGAAACTGCAAACACCTCTTTCAGTGAACTTCTAATGTGCTGTAAAATAGTTGTACCCGTAGGAGTCAAGATTCCTTGAGTGACATGAAAGGTTTTCTTGTTACGCCCACGTGTGTGATTTGCTTCTAAGAGGTTCACCATCTTTGTAGGTTCCGGGGTGTTTGGCCATGGTGATGGGATGCTACTACCAGGCCATAATGTTACATTCTCTTCCTGAAAGTTATTATGGTAAAAGACGATAATATTCCAATTATTTTCACACAAGACATTCAATGCGACATTTTCTGCATCTATAACTGGACAGAGTTTGTCACCAAAATTGTCTTTCAGTAATTTAACAAGCTGTTCATGATCTTTTAGAACCATATCATACAAATGATTGAAGTCCAAAAGTACAACTTCTGTTGGATTAGCATTCACCCACTCCTTTATTTCTCTAAGACCACATTCAACAGAACATCCGTACAAACCATGTACAAAAAATAACCCTTGTTCTGTTTTATTTGTTGCAACACGTAAATCCAAGTATCGGATGCCACACTCCAGCTGTTCGGTGATGGTCAAAGACTGTGTTTTACACCAATTGTGAACTACCTTGCATGCAGTTTTTCCAAACACAGAAATGAGATTGCGAATTGTGTCAGGTGAACATGGCGAAACAGGAGAATCGACATCCAGTGAGTAAGAAAATGAGTTATGAGACCCTGCAAAACAAAAAAAACGTTAGTGAGTTTTATATTATATATCCCAATTTCCAAAATATAAGCACTCTCACTCCAGATGATGATCGAAATATACTGACTGAAAGACTGAGAAACTATTTTTTTTTAACAACACGTGGTGTACCGGAAACATTGATATTGCATATTAAAATGATACCTTTCGGAACAATTTCTCTGCACTTGAATTTCTTCTGTGAACAGGTTTCAGCCATATCTCATGGCTATGTTTCAACACAATGGCATCCTCTTTTGATGAAGAAAACTAGAGGCCGGCCCCCCCCCCCCTATTGAGGGAGGGCTCTGATGAGACTGGAGTAAACTGCTGGCAATTCCAAACCAGGAACCATGCTATCCTAGATGAAAGCTTTAAAATCATGAGCCTACACCCAGATAAATAGAAACGCCGCATCAGAGAAGTTAATAATAACTATCCACCCGGCAGATTCTAGTAAGCAGTATTGTAAAAATAAGACAGAAATTAAAATTAAGTTGCTTCGAAATATATTTTTAATTTGTTATTTCTTTTAAATCACAATGGGTTGTCAACCAATTAATTAACCTATTGTGTGAAGAACGGGCTGCAGACAGTCCGGGTGAATAGCCGTTTTGTAATTTTTCACCCAGCAGATGGGCGAATAGCGGTTTTGTAATTTTTCACCCGGCAGACGGCCGGGTGAATAACCTTTGCCTAATTTTAACTTATTAGTGTTCTTTGTATTGTTCTTTTAATCTTTTCAGTGAAAATCAAAGTGGTGCGAAGGCTTGGTTCAATACTGTCCTAGGCCAACAAGGTTTTTTTATTGACTGTAAAATCAATACACTTTTAAGCATGTGAAAATTAGCCCTGTTGCTAGATAGAATACAGTCCACGAATACCCAGCCCCCACCTGCCTGGCCCATACAAGCCCCGCAGTCCTAATTATAGGCTACCCTGGGCCAGGTATGATATTGATAGTGGTAAACTTGTCATGGTGTATTACAAACAACACTACATTGCCATGGTTACTTATCAACAACTCATTCAATTTCAATCTTCAGTTATGCCGTATGTGTGCCTTAGCCCTAGGCCTAGGGGGAATTAGGCCTAGGCCCCTAGGCTTAGTAGTATAGGCCCCACTAGGCTAGGCCTAATAGGCCTACTGTAGCCTGAGCCAGGCTAGGCTAGACCACTAGCCTGGCTCCGGAAGGCTGGCCTCTAGGCCTAGAGCAAACTACCTGGAATGGCTATGTTTTTCAATGGTTGGCACCGCAGATCTGGTGATAGATTTGACATCCAAGATTGATTCATTTCAGGTACTGCCATCAAAAGAATGTAAACAAGTCATAGGCCTAAATAATTATGAAACAAATAAATATGACTTTCAAATGTTTTTGTTTGGTTGGGTACAGCGCCCTCAATTGTAATGACGACTATTCTACGGTTGCCCAAAACTGTCATACACTTTATTGATTACGGTGCTAACTGTCATATACAATAGGTAGAATTGAACAGAAACGGCTAAATCGCAGGGCTGTGAACATTGCCCTGCTGTCGGGGAATTCCTGGCGCCACTGTTTTCCTGTAAATTCGTTTAGGCCTACCAATACCAATTTTGTCATCCATTAAATTGTATTAATTATTAGAAAAATAGATGGAAAATAAAATGTTTTATTTTTATCATTTTTACACTCTCTGCAAAAACTGAAAACCAACTATTTTAAGAAAAATTCGCACTTAGATTACGATGGTAGAACGGAGCATCGACCTATTAGGCAAAACAAGAAACGGTAAGAAATGTACCTTTAATTCTAAAATGAGATGATAAATTTTGCATTGGGAAAATCTCTAAAATGTTTATTTCTCTTTTGTTTTGTTTTTTTTGTTTTTTTGTTTTTTTTTTCTGAAGGAATCGCAGAAAAATAGGCCAGCATCAAAACGAGTGCTTTAAATTGTGACAATCTGAGTTGTTCCATTTGTACGGCCGGTGGTGGACGTAGAGCTCCAAGTTGGAAATCCAGAAATTCTGGAGATTTAATTTGGAAAAAATACATGTTTTTTATGCTAGAAATTATTTATCAAAATTCCTGGGATAATCATGAAACATTTAGATTCCTGAAACTCTGGTAATTCTTGGAGCCCGGGAAATGATGCCGAATTTCTAGAGACTCCAGGCTAATCCTGGAGACTTGGGAGCCTAGTGGACGATTTCGTACCCAAGGGTTCACTTAAAGGGTAACTCCGGGATTAAAATTTTTATGGATAAATCTATATAAAACAGGGAGAAAGTAGTTACCTAACTTTCACAACATTTGATCAACGAGATAATGCCGAAAACGTTGAAAAGTTAGTCCCAAATCAAAAGTGGGTCTACTACTCAAATTACACAGTGTTAAAGAAAATGAAAGTTAGAGATTTTGAAAAGGTTGTGCTTGAAAACCAAAATCACTTTACAAATATAACTCACATAAATGGAAAGATCAGTCAAATTTACATTATAACAACAGGTAATTTTTAATGTGAATTTTGATACGGTTTTTCAACACAGCCCTTTTATAATTCAATCCCTTCCCCTTTAAACCATCGGATTCAAGTGGCATTGTATGTTATGGCTCTGCATTCTATTGTGAAAATAATAAAATGTAATGCATTGGATCGTCCTCATCTCATGCCAATGTGGGCTGAGGTGACGTGGGTGTGACTTAACTCAAAACTTAACCCCTCCCCCTCGCGGCCATCCCCCCCCCCTCGGATCCGCCACGGTACACGTGATGAAACCTATGACGGTCTATCACGCGTGCTCCTATAATAGCTAACATTAAAATTCTGATTCAATGATGCAATATTTGATCCATAATTCCGACAAGGTCAAACAATTTCATATTAAGCATGTGCCACTTGAACACGTATTAGATTCCTCGTCATAGTATCCGCATAGTAATAATATTGTCACGTGAGATACGTTCACGTTCAACGATAAACAGCAGTGAATAGAACTGACGAGACCAAAATGCTATTTAAACGACCGTATGTAAACAGGTCCCAGGACAAGTTCGTTTGTATTTACTTATGAGGGCTACTATCGTCAAATAATCCGACTCTCGCTTAGCGTACCACTTGTTTACAGCCATTGTGTGACAGATCCAGTGTTGTTTTTTTTATTTTGAGGACACGTAACCAATCGAAAGGTATGAATTATTATTGTCATGTTAAAACGTTGTTATTGAGCTAGGGGGATTTAGCTCTGAGCTAGAATGGGGATATAGCCTGTGTTGTTGTAGATTAGTAGCTATAGCATGCTTTTATCAGATGCTGTAGATACTGTAGGTATACTACTGTGTACGGGTCCAAATATACTACCCTGTATACTACTAATAAAACCATGCATAAAGGAATATTTTTCTTTTTTCCAAGATAAAACACTACACCCGGGTCCCCGGGTTAATTGTTACCATTGCGACCGAGCAAGGGAGAAACTGAGTAGGCATTCATTGAAATTTTGCCATTATTAATATATGGCGATGTGAAATTGTGCTACCTGTATCATAGCCATAGTAATAGTCTACCATGCCATGTCTTAATCGATCCCCATGTAACAATATAGGAAGCAATACAGCTACTTCTATTTGATTGACCCAATTCAACTCTTATGGCAACCGATACTTTAAAAGAAAGAATATCGGTGAAACCGATCTACGTACAGTATACTGTATGATATTGTGCACGGTTGACAATTAGGAAAGGTAATTAAAAATGAATTATGAATGGAAACGCCTGATGGCTAAACCGTCAAACAATTGTATTCTTCAACCTAAATATATGTCTAGGGTCTAAGTCTAATCGCTTATTTGCTGAAATGAGTATAAGCCCAAAACATGTTTCATTCAAATTTACTATACTCGATTTTAAAGCGTCTGCTATCGGAATATATTTTTGCCTATCTGTTAACCCGAATAGGATATCAAATACTGCCTATAAGGCCTACTTTCGACCTATTTTAACATGGAGAAGTACCATTATCTCCATGATTTTGTTTTCATTTGAAATTTGAGTATACTTTAAAATCACTTTATTTAGTAGGCCTGTTTATTATTTATCTCAATTAACCTTTATTAGCATGAGTACTGAAACTCCGAAAAATGACAACTTTTTTCAGTACTCATATTGTATTTAAGATTAATCAGTGGATCTTATGTTAACCTTTATTAGTAAGGCTTGGATACTTTTATTTTCAGAATGTTTGAGGATCTTTCAAGCACTTTTTCCTTAGTCGTCGTGGTTGTCATCTTGCTAATCACCTGGATGTATTTTAACATACGACGGCCACCTGGAATGCCACCTGGTCCAACGCCTTACCCAATCATTGGAAATGTACCAAGTAATGTTGTAATAACAAATATTTTAAAATTAAGATAAAAAAATAAAATTTCTAAATATTGTGTCCAATTTTCTATAGATGTAAAACCGGGGCGGATCCAGGACCCAGCAAAAAAGGGGAGGGAGGGGACACTTCACGTTGAGGTGGGCGTGGTTGCCGGTTTTAATTTGATAAGCAAAAAAAGGTTATTTCCCCATTTTGCGTCTTCTGGTACCCAGTTTTGTCGCATGTTAAATTTGTGTTTTTACAGTCAATTTTACACCCGGCGCCCCTAATAAGGGGAGGGGCGGGGCGCAACACCCTGGACTATCCATTGGTTCCTCAGCAAACACAATTTATAATTTTTTAGTCCAGGGTTTCTAGACAAACGACACCTTTGAGAATGGCAAAGTTTAGTCCTAGATTAAATTGAATTTAGTCCTGGACTAAAGTTAGTCCGCTTTCGAAAATACCAGCAAATATTATGAATTAATGTTCAATCGTGTTTCAGAATAGGCTAGTTGATAGCAATGTTCGCGGGTTTTAGTAAGATTTATATCCTAGACGCCTACTAAGCATTATAGAAGCATAATTTATGGAGTGTATCTATTGCAATATAATAGACATATATGTAAATTGGTTCTAGTAATTTTAGAAATTGTCAATCAATTAAACATACAAGATAAGATTTTGTAGCAGATCTAGAATGATTAACCAAATTTTACTTCCATGAACCAACCGATACTGTAGGCGTTTGTTACAACCGTAATGTAGAAAAGTACAGCTAATGTAGAAAGCTAAATTACAGCTTAGTGTAGTAAAATCTTCGACAATGTAGAAACTATCTTATTCAGAAACAAGAAAATCAACTTCAGCTACTGAGCCAGCTAATGCAGACAATTACCATATCATTGACTTTAGTTCCGTCCATGTTTCAGTCAATGGTATTGTAATATTTTATTATTAATTTCAAATGTCCCAACCTACCCCTACCTCATGCCATAAAAAATGACAGCGTTTACGTGACACTCAAAAATATAAAAGTAACATTACTTTAGGTCCGTCCATGTTTCAGACGATGTACTTTTTAAAATAATATATAAGTGTCTCAAGCTTTCCCACCTTCCCATAGTCATGTCAACACAGCGTTTACAGGTCACTGAGGAATGTGCAGGTAACATCACTTTACTTGTCGTCCATGTGTTTCATTCAATGATATTTCATTTTTCTGCATTACAAGGTGCTGGTGTTCATTTAACTTGGAGCCAATTTCTGGTGACCGTGCTACATTGATTTCCTTGTTTCTACATAAGCTGTTGATGTTTCTATATTTAGGGGGGGGGGGGTACTGTTGAGTTTCCTACCTTAACTGTAGTCTCTACATTAACTTTTTTTCTACATTAGCGATTTTAAAACAGGAATGTATGAAGAAATAGAAAATATTGTTTCTTTCGTGTCATACACAAATATATAATGTAGCCGATGTTCTTCATTGTCTCACCCACCCATAGTGAGTAAATGATTCCACATTAATAATTGTTTATCAGATTTTATATAGAAACAATATTTTTTTCAGGAAATAAACTATAGAAATTATTTTTGTTTTCGTATCAACAAATAACAAAAGTTGCTTCATTCGGTGATTATTCATAAATTATTTATTACAATTGTTAACTATGATCCATTAACATTATTTTTTTTAGTATTAATGGGCAAAAAGCCACCAGCAGAAATATTTAAAGATATGGTCGCCAAGCACGGACCAATTATTTCATTTAAGTTCGGAAGTTTTTGGGCTGTCGTTATAAACAATTATGAGTTAACACAGGAGGCCCTGTTGACGAAACTAAACGATTTCAGTGGACGTCCTACAATGTATATAAGTAAGTGTAACTTATCAATTGTTAGTGATGATGATGATGATGATGATAACGAAGAAGAAGAAGATGATGATGATGATGATGATGATGACGATGATGATGATTATGATGACGATGTCGATGACGATGAAGAAGACTACGACTGCGACGACGACGATTATGACGGGGTGATGTCGAATATAACGATGATGTCATGAGGATGATGATGATCATGACGACGACGATTATGACGGGGTGACGGCGATGACGATGATTATGTCATGACGATGATGATGAATGAGTATCATCAAATGATGACGATGATCATAATGATGATCGTGACTATGATCCCGCCTGTCTTAAAATACGTAGGTAGAAAAAATGGTCATTACTTCGTCAGTGTTATTACGAAAAGCTACAAAGAGTTAGACGCATTATAAAGAAAGGCGCGTGAAGATACACAAAAAAGCAAATACTCTTGCAAAAAAATCGAAATTTGAAAATCGATTTTTTATGTGTGTGATCAAAAAAAAATCAAAAACTCTCTCTTAATTGTTATTTTCTAGTGGACTACTTTACTGACAACCAAAAAGATATTGCGTTTACTCAGCCTACCCCAACGTGGAAGTTTCATCGGAAGTTAGCACACTCAGCAATAAGGTTAGTTATCGCAAAACTGATTTGTTTTTTGCTTAACTACTATTGTCAACAATCTCGATTATCTACAGTTACTAATTAAAATAATTTTTCCAAAGATATTATTATTTTCTTAAATATAGATATAACCGTTGTTGTTATTTTCAACTCCTTCAACTTCTTTAGAAAATATGCATCTGGTGATTTATTGGAAAATCTCATAGCAGATATTCAGCCGAAAATAAAGGATGTAATAGAAGACAAAGATGGGAAACCGTTTGATCCTAAGGATGTAATCACTCTGGCGGTTTACAATGTTATTGCTTCAATGTGCTTTGGACATAAGTAAGTACCGGTACCGTTGCACCAAATGGAAAATAGAGGGAACTATAGATTAATATGCCCGTTTTTCCACCCATCGGTCTGTCTGTCTGTCATACTGTCGCTCCAAATAAGCAACATTGTTGCATTACCTAATGGATCCACACCTTCAACCGTGGGTCTTCGTTTGACGATTGGAGTTATTCGTAGAATTTCCGCGGAACAGCTGCCATCAAGGGCGGATTTAAGGTGATGGGGGACCCCCCCCCCTTCAGAAATTAAAATATATCAATATTATTAACATTGTCTATAAAACGAAATATTTAGCAATCACAAGACAAGAATTGAGCCCTTAACACGCCCCTGAGGTCATTTCCGGATATCTAAAGACCAAACCTTTACGGGGGAGTATGCACCGGACCCCTAAAACTTGGACTCTCTACCGGCCCCCTTCCGGCCACCTTTCCTAAAAGTGTGGTCCGCCCCAGGTCAACTATCTTTGCACGAATTGTAGTAACAACTTTCAGTTTTCACAAACACACATTATATATTTTTCTTCTTTCAAGATATCAATTCAATGATCCTACTTTGGTTTCTCTCATCAAACTATCGGAAGAGGTGAATGAGGCATTCGGAAATGGAACACTTGCAGACTTCATTCCAGCAGCTCGGTTCTTACCAAGTCCTCAAGTAACTAAAATTAAGAAAGCAACGGATATATTCTTTGATTTAATTTTAACAGAAGTTAGTCAACATTTGGAATCATATTCGCCAGGTAAAGATGCATGCAAACTTAAGAAAAAGATAAAAGTTAGGACTGAGACAAAAAGGCAAGATTCGCGAACTTCAATTAATTTTCTCTACCGTCGTTTACAGTGTAATTTTATTTTAGGACAAACGAACGAAGTAGTGAATGTGTTGACGAATGCCTCGGAACAATCACATCAAAATATCTTACTGCATGTTAAAAAGGCCAAGTTTAGTTGAATCCAAGCATACTTAGGTATTATGTCGGTTGATAACCAACGTTACCTAACTTTCCTATTGGTTTCTCAGCAGATAGTTTCCAATTGTAATTTTTGTTAGGTCAAATCTTCATTCATTAAGTTTCATGAAAAATCCCGATATCGTAAGAAAATATACTAATTTATAGTAGGTTAGACATTGTTAGTCAGTCGGTAGATCAATTAGATAGTGACCTACGTAACGCCTCCACTGCCCTCAGTTTACAAGCATCACCCAGTACTTGCAATCATCATGCTGTACTTGCAATTATCAAGCTAAGTACCAATCATCATACAGTACTTGCAATCATCAAGCTAAGTACCAATCATCACGCAGTACTTGTCAACCATCATGAAGTACTTGCTACTCATCATGTAGTAATTGACAACCATCATGCACATAATTCATTACCAATCATCATATAATACTTTCCAATCATCACGCAGTAGCCTACTCTCAAGTATGCATAGCAATATTTACCAATGATTGATAAGCACTTTGTGATGGTCGGTAAATGATGTATGGTGATTGGTATGTACTGAAGGTGTTGTTAACTAAAAGAATGGTAGACAATCCATAGTGGTCGGTATTTATTGTGTAACAGGATGCATCATATTAGAATGATGTTCTTTTTATATTTTCCTTTAGATAATGAATCTGCAAAAGACCTGATTGATCTACTTTTACAAACTCAGGCAGAAGAAGGAGATAGTGGTGATGACGACGCTAGCAAGTTGACAGATATCCACATTAAACAAATCGTCATGGACCTGTTCGGTGGTAAGCGTATAGACCTATATGTTTTATAATAAATAGCGCATGTTTTCACGACAAACAGTGGCGCCCTGAACTTTTTTTTTTATGATCATGATTGCCCATTTTATTTAAGATATAAAGACCAGCATAAAACAAAACAAACAATAATATTATAAATGAAAACATACGTCTGATGCTTGTTTTTTTAGCTGGTACGGAAACAACTACTACCACTTTGCAGTGGGGTCTTGCCTGTATGATCGACAACCCGAATATCCAAGATAAAATCAAAAAAGAAATAGACGATGTTATTGGAGACCGACCTCCTCGACTTAGTGATCGTGGAAAACTGCCTTATACAGAGGCTGCTATTATGGAGATAATGAGATATGGGACTGTGGCACCACTTGGCGTTACTCATCGTGCCTTGAAAGATTCATCAATCGGTAAGACACATATGTAAGATATCGGTACAGTGTTTTTTTTTTCATTATTTGAAAAGGTGACTCATAATGCCTTTTTCGGAAAGTGATTAAAAAACACGAGATTTTATATCAACATAGTTGTTTGTGGTGTGTCACAAGGGTACTAGGCTCTATTCTTGTTTTTATTGTATATTTACATTGTAAATTCCTAGGCCTATACTATCTGTAATAACCGTTCGCTGATTACATTGCATTTTTTACATCATAAGTGTATTGACACCCAAGAAACAATGTTGAATTACTTCAATGTCATTAAACTTTCACTGAATGTGATGAAACCAATTTAATTACTTTTAGTACACAACATAATCGGCGTTATATGTACTCCATCAACTCATATTAATTTAGGTAAAAAATTAATAATGTAAATAATCATAATAGATTTCTCGGTGTTTTTTGATGATTTTTTTGCCATTACTTAAAGGTCCATTCCTTCCAAAATTCTGTGTTGTCAATAAAAAAAATATGTCACTATTTTGTATTCAAGTTCATAAAACATAATACTGATCTGCCATGTTTATGGCATTACAATACAAACATTAAAAAAATGCAAAATTAGCATAGCATTTGACTT